>CAJPEX010000672.1:0-86930 GCA_905338405.1 Notodromas monacha
TAAAATGTTTGCCTTACAAGCAAGTGAATTACCCTTATGTTTACCGCAATACGGTCATGCCTTATGCAAACTTTGCAAATTTCCTAGACCTCCAGTCTATGAAGCTAATGATTGTGTTAAATCAATTCAGAACGGAGACTTGGAGTCTACAATCAAAAGTAAATGCCCTCTGATCAAAACTAAAGTACCAGAGAATACGGTAATACAATTAGATGCCGACGAATTTGCTTTTATTGATTCAGACAAAGGGCGTATTATGCAGTATTGTTCTGAAACCAACGCTCAAGCATCCGAAAACACATACGAGTTGCCATATTCAGGTATTATTCAATTTAGACCTAATTGTCGTTATACCGTAATTAACGGGCCATTTCGCGAAATGACCCCAAAACTGGAAAACATTGAGATAAATGCAATTAATGAGATCCCGGCTAATGTCCCAGGAATTAAATCAATTATTGAGGACATTAGTGAATTACAACTGCACTTTCGGGATAACGGTTATATTTATCTCATTGTTTTGATTGTATTATTAACGATTATTCTTGTCACGATTGTATATTTCTGTTTTGCGAGGATACGATATGTTTTACAGAGAAGAAGGCGTTTAGAAGCGATTGATTTAAATGATATGTCGGCGCGTGTCGAATTAGTTACGGAATCCATCCCTTCCCGACCCGCACCAAAGTATCCCAGAATCCGCATGAACCCTTCCACCGGAATTCTTTCCCTGAGTACCAGCTGAAAGGGAAATAAAAGTAAACAGGATTTCTCTCTGCACAAAGCCCATTTTATTGATGACTTCCTAACGGTTACACGTCTAAATCATCAGTTACCGAAACAAAATCATCTGAGCCTGTACTCATTTCCAAAACATGAGCCTCATTTGAAACAGAAGCAGCCAAGACCGGAACAGGAAGATCCACAGGGACAGGACTCAAGGAGATCAGGTCGAAGGCCACTTCAAGCGCTTCATCCGACAATGGCGGTGGTGAAGGCGACGATGCCGGAGTCATGGGCGGCGTGAGGATTCTCCACAACTCGTCCGCTCTCCTCAGGTGTGACAGCAACCAAGGCTAAAGACAAGGGAGACAACAAGAAACACCCAAAGAAGACATGCATCCATGCAAAATAAGGGGTTCACATTCAGCTAAGTCTTACTTGGCTTAAAGGTTGTCATGCGTGGAATGCGTGACCTAATGGTAGCAAATCCATCCTTTATTTCATTAATGGAGGTCTTGTGCATTACAATTGGATTTGAGGACATCTCTTGCATCTCAATCTCTTCGACATCCCTTTTAGATTTAGACTCGTTCTTGTTCGTTTTACAGAGATACTGTTAGTTAATGAGAGCCGGTTAAAAGAAAAGGTAACATGCGAGAAATGTACTTGTGAACAACAACAGTGCAAAAAACGGAAAGTACCTTCTTCCTCAAACACCAGGCAACCCAGCTGGTCACCAGTCCGAATACCGTTAACCCAAGGCCGCTAATTAACCCTATGGCCCAGTTCGAAAACAGCTCTGTGGCAAATTCTGCCCCCAATACCGCTTTTCCCTCCAACACCGTAAGAGTGATGTTAGCACGGTCACCAGCCAGGATTTTTGTCTCAGGCAAATTATTGAGAACGGAGACCAAAATTGAAGGCTTGGTAACAACTAGAACGGGACAGATTTTTTGATATATAAGTTGAATAATGACTACAAGCTGTTCTAAGCTCTTACCAAGAGCTGGGGTAGTCTGTGTTGTTGTTTCCACAGATGTTTGCGTCGTCAGCAGCCTAGGAACAATATTGCTGATGGAGGTTGAATCCGGAGTGCGGGTCGTGGTGGCGGAAGTGGTAACAGATGTCGCCGCCGTCGCCAAGATTGTCAAAGTTATTGAACTTTTCACCTCCGTCGAAGACTCCGTCACATCCGACACTTGAACAGAAGTCAAAGAAACCTCAGAACGTTCCAATTCAGTCGAAATCTGACGAGCCACGCACAACTCGACCGGATCCATGAACAAAGCACGAAAAGTCCCCTCACACCGAGTAGGAGCCAGCAGTTCAACTTTCTGCATAACACACAACAAAATGAAGGCACAGCTCAAAACCTGTTTTTATCCACCAACCTTTATGCCGAAGAAGTCAAGACAGCCGAAATCCAGGACTGGACCAGTTAGCACTATCCTGCCTTCAAACTCCGGCGCCCTGACGGCGTCCAAGTCACACGCCTCTGTACAGTGAAGGCGGCCATTTTTGACGACGCATCTGCCGGATGACGCATCAGGATGCACCACCAGCAGCACCAACAGCAAGGATACCGCGAGACTCGCCATTTTTTGAATGCAAACTGCAAAATTTCCAAAGATACACTTGGATCAGATCTGATCCGATTTTTGTTAAGAAGCCTAAGAGAAATCACCTTTCCGCTAAGATCTCGGAAACGGAACGGTGAAATCTGACGAAAATTGCAGGAAATCTTCTTTATACGACCTAGAACCGAACGAACTGTTTAGTTTTTTCATTTTGGACCGTGTTGCGCGTAAAAATTGATCGTTACGGGTATCTCGCGAACGAAAATTGCAAACGAAAAAACGCGAATTTAACCCCTATTTTCGACCGAAATTCACCCGAAAAAAATGGGAATGTGTTTTAAGAACACTTAACAACAAGATCAAGCGAAAAAATACGCAGAACAATTGAATTTTAAACTTAACAGTTTTTAATTAAAGGCTTAAGGGGGTCAGGAGCACATACCTGAAAGGGGGTGTAAGGTGAACTGAGGAATCAGACATTGGCATGCCAGACCTCTGCAGCTTCCTGGTGAACTTGAAGGAGTTGAGGGGAGGCAGATATGGTTATTATTACCACTCTTATTGCCCCCCATGAGAACGTTTTCCTGTGTAACGTCTTTCAGCATGGCTGAGACGTGATCAGGGGAGGTGTGGGAATCGAACGAAAATTTCGATCCTTTTTCTCGCTGACTGAAACACTTTTGACACTTGTGTACGCAGGAGCTTTTTCTCGTTTACCAGGGGAGATTTGTAGTCATATTAACGACCACAACACCTTTCACTTTACGCACTACCCTTTTAAGCTAATGTAGTTCCGCTACGCTTGGCTGCGCCTGGTGCGCTAGCAATTATATTTCACAATCCCGTTGTTGACGGAATACTTTCCAGACCGCGCTCACGCTTCCTTCCTTTGAAACAAACAAAGCATGATGTCCCCGATCCAAATCGGTTTCTATGCGTGTTCCTCGACCTCGGCCGGCCTAAGCTATATATACAGGTGCATTTTATGTTGCTTTAAGTTTACCGCACCAGACACTGTCCGAACGCCGAATCTACGTCGCTTCGCTCTCGGTAGAAAATATTGTATTAACTGTGTGAAGATAAATAAATAAACATTTGAAATACTCTCACGGAGTAACTTTTGCGTTTCCTTTGAAAGTTGCGGAAAACGAATTAAATCTCCGATCCCCTTTTTCATTAATTATTAGAAAGCGGTTCTCAACGACTGATCATCGTTGATCACCAACTTTCGTAAAATAGTTTTTGGATAACAATGTATTTATGCTGCAGGAGTTACACCACTTAGAAACCTTTGAGAGTTGGATGAATTTTTTACTAAAGTGCCATGAATTTGTTAAAATAGCTAAGGCATCATGTATTAATGGGATGTTAGATGATGCAAATAGTAATGGTTTAGTATTGCCACAAGCAAGAACAGCTAGAAATGTACTTGAGAACAGCTATTAATGTACTACACTGCTTTAGTTGTATGGCCTATCTATGAATAATGCAATATCAGCATGCGTAAGAAGTCTCTTATTGGAAGATAGTTGAACTTTTTTGTGCCAAAAGTTACATTTATTTTGAATTCTGCCAAAACTTGAGAGAACATCCAAAATTGATTTTATTGCTCTTCTTCCCAAGATTGATGAATTCTTGAGTTAAGAAGAACAAAAAAATTTGGCAGGCATCCGCACTTTTTAAATTTACAAAAACTTGAAGCAAACAATAACCTCAAAATTAAAAACTGGATCACATATTTCCTGGCATAAAAAATATAGGATTCATTGGGAATCAGGAATTAACACTGTGCAACAAGAATAAATTGTGACAAAAACTAGTTAGCATTGAGCTCATCTAATTATGTGGACATTGGGCAGAGACCTATAAAAGAATGCATTTTTGTAAGCATTTTATGACTTTTAATGAGATTCCTTGCAACAATATTTTTCTGTATATACACCAGTCTGCAGGAAATTAGGTCTTGAATCTGCTGCCCTCCTCTTTCTGTGCAGCTCAGTTTTCTGAAAAACTAAATCAAACTGTAATTCAAAATTTCCAGAACATAAAATGTGAATTTATGGTGTTATCCTAAATTTTGAGGATCTTGAACAAAGAAACTTTTGCTATTGCAGAAATATCTTTCCACAAACACTGATTAGTCTTTCAAGTCTAAATTCTTGAGGAAAACATTTAGTTGAGAAAAGTTAGTCCTTATGGCCAGGGTTGATACGAGTGAGTACAACTTCTTGTTTTAGAGTGAGATACTTTATTTTGTGTACATACGACAAATGCTGGACCAATAATGAATACCAGTATATGTATACTGCAACACTTTCATAGATTTGGAGACTCCAGACACAACTGCGCCACAAGGTGATGAGGAAACTGACAGGGGGGCTGACAAATGACCACAAACCAGACAGACATTGTATATGACCTTGTCTGCTTTGGAGCAGCAAGTTAGTAGGCACAAAATTCTGGAATGTCATGTATAAAATAAGGCAGTATTATTAACCTGTATCAGGATTTACGCAAAAATAAACTATGGTGACAATGGTTAAAAATAGGGTGATTGCCAATCTCTAGTTATCATAGCACACAAGTTTTGAAACTATGAATAATGCAATGAGTGAAATATTAGAGAGAAAACAATAAAAACAAATAATTTGATGCATCTTGGAAAGAAATTGAGAGACAAATATAGCAAATGAACCACTGCCTCCAAGTTCAGCACAGTAAAAACTCATCAAGAGGCAAGTTTAGGTCCAGAATCTCCTCATTTGCAATTTTTTGAAATTTTCTTACTAATCCTCACAGCACAAATTATTTTTTCCTTAATTTGAAACCTGCAAAAATCAAAACCTCCCAAAGTCAAAACCTCCCTAAGTTGAATTTTGTCCTGGTATCCCTAGAAATTGGACTTACAGAGGTTCAACTGTACCTATATATACCCAAAAGTTCTCCCATTCCCGATTTACCTTGGATATTTCTAGATGCTGTACCACTGAAAAAAATTACCATGCCACTGAAAAGTTTGCCTGTCCTAATTGGGTTGCGCGCTTGACCTAAATCCCAATTGTTCTTGATTGAAATTTTCTACAGCCTTGGATTTGATGTTCTCCTCTTATATAATTTCAATGGATTTGTACAGCCCTTTCCTTGGCATTATTTTGAACCATTTCCTTTCTCTGCTTTTTTATGATTCTTCTAGCTGTGGTGAGGGGATTGATTTATTATTTCATTTTCTTGTATGGGGTTTCTGGGATATCCGCCATCCAATTCCATGATAACACCAAAAAGCTTTAAGAAAGGAAAATGATAGAGCCTCCCGAAAAGACTTCTCAACTCTATTATATCTAGACTGCCTAATTTTTGAAAGGAAAGATGACTTGGAAGTGGAAATAACCATTTTTCTTCTGCCTGAAAGTTTTCTCCACTCATGGTAGGCATGGTTGAAATAGGAAAGTACAAATGGGATTTCTGACTTCAGGAGGACATAAATGTGTTACTCACAAGCATTTTGAATCAAACATTTTCCGACTTACCTACAGTATTTATTCGCACCACGACACACAGCCTACAAGGACACATTTATTTACATTCTACTGTGATATTTCGAGAATTTTAAATCGAGTCATTTTATTGCAAGGATTTTTTGGATTGGCTTGAATGTGTTCAATGGATGTAAGAGGGTCATGGGAAACTTGCTGAACCTCTTGACTGCTGATGAGTGGCAAAAAAAGTATCATTAAAAGCGTAAGCTCACTTGGCTATGAAATTCAACTTGTAATTGTGAAAATGTTTTCTGTACTAGGTCTCAGCCTGCAGTTACTGCTCAACCAAATGGATTATGTTCCAACAAGCGCAGCAGGGAGAACAGGAGCCAGAATTGTCATAATTCCTCCAGGAGATGTTGCCAAACCTATAAACTCGGGATTTAATGTGCGGCCAAACAGTGAGACTGATTTTTCTCTCAGCTACTCCACCATTTCGAGACTAAAAGAGCCTTACACTTCAAAATGCTGGGAGACTTGGAAGGAGTCCCCATTCATCCCATATGCCTTCCTGAATGCAACAAGTAACGAAACAACGGAAATTCCTCTGTACTCCCAAAAGGTTGGTTTATGTGTGCATTGAATGATTATATCTATGAATAACCTCATTACTTCTGAAAAAAGGTATGCCAGGAACTTTGCAGGACTTTGCAAATCATTCAGAAATGCAATTGCCGTGAAAGACTTGTGATGCCTATTTTCATGTACCAAAACCAACTGTACAACACAGCCAGCCCCAGCACTCATCTGTGCAATTATTACAATATGGGTAATGTCATTTTTCAGCTTTTGATGCATCTATGTGATTACTTTTATTTTGAAGATGACTTGAATTGTATGGTACAAATCTCACAAAAGATTGGTGATCCTGATGAAGCCTGTGGGTGCAGATTACCATGCAGGTAATGAGTCTTTTTTTCCATTGAAAGGGGTCTGTGTTGAAGGTTCCCCGAACGTGATTTTATTCACAGTGTAATTTCAGTGAAAGTAGAAAAATATTATTTTTATTTTCTTCGCAGCAAGGTTGTATACTGGGACGCTGCACAATTGCCACAAAAATGTTAACAATTATTCAAAACATTATTTATATTTTCCCAATGCCTTTGTTGTAAAAGAATGTAGGGTTATTGACAGCTTTCTTCCATACACTCTGGATTAGATATGCACCTCGACGAAAGCCTGTTATCAATTTAGGATTTTCCCTACACAGAGTTATTCCCGCATATCATGTAGGAACAACAGAAGAATTTCTTCCCCCTTGCGAAAATTCTGAGACCCCTCTACAGACCACAAATCAGAGTTTCACAATATTTTAATGATTCAGCATCACCACTTTTTAAAGTTTGGGATCAATCACAGTACTGATGGTTCCGTAAAATTTGAACCTAATATATTGCCAAATTAAAGTCAACTCAGGAAGTCGTCAATTTGCCAGAAAGTTTGTGAAATTCAAAAATATCCTACAAAAACCCAAAAAAGTGGCTAAAGCAGGTGAAATTGTGGCGCCAGGGTTAAAATGCAAGTCAACGTCCCTACACATTTCACTGTTTGAATTTTTGTATGGTTGAATTGTCAGTAAAATTGCAAGATACCACTTGTGTTTGCAAAATATTTTGTCACATTTTGGAACTTGGTGAACTTCTCTAATATGGCAAATAAAATTTAATTTCTGCAGTGATGAAAAGCACAACCTGGTGAAGGAAAATATTGAATATTTTTCAATCAATATAGTATTGAAATATAGTACAAAGCTAAAATATTCCCAGTAAAAGATATCATTCAAGGAAGACTTCTGCTATAGAAGGGCTACTTTGAAAAAGTGAAACTTCAAACCAGCCCTTGTAAACATATAGCAGTACTTTGGGGAACAATCAACCTGTATACAATGAAGGTCAAATAACAGGAAAAAGTTCCATGCAAAAAGAAAACACCATCTGGAACCCAAAAAAAAAAGTCTGCCTTTATACCCATTCTTCACCCATTGCAAGCCAGTGCCAGGCAGAGGTGCTGTGCGGCGTTTGCAGGATGGAGTCCTGCCTGTTACATGCTACAGCTTGCATGGCGGGCGCTGCGCCCCAAACAAAAGCGCATGTGGCGGAAAGCGCTATGCTGCGCCCGGAAGCAACTTTTTGATACTCGAGTGGCAACTTTGGCAGAGTGGTAAATCTGCACTGAAATGGGATTCAGTCAGGGGCAACTTTTTTGCACCTCGCTTAATGCCAGGGTTATTCTGGCCAGTACTAAAGGGGCGTGAATTATTCACAGCAAGTCAGTTTTCAGTCTTCCTTGAATCAGTCGGTTATCCATTGTTAGTCCTCACTCCTCAGTGAGTCAGTCATTTGGCAGTTCATTCTCACTGTGGCCTACACTGTGGTCTCAAATCAATCAATATATCCTGCAGCCTATCCTGCATTGTTGCTGTTCCTCAAGTGTCAAGTCTCAGTTTAGATACTTGTCTGGTTCCGGCAGTCTGTTTGGAGATCTTTTGTTAAAATGATGGGAATACATGGAACCTAGGTTCCATGGACTCCCATCAGCTGTGATGAGCCTGGGATGCCTTATGGGCAAAAACCTCCTCAGAATAAGAGTTACCATGCAAAAAGAAAACACCATCTGGAACCCAAAAAAAAAAGTCTGCCTTTATACCCATTCTTCACCCATTGCAAGCCAGTGCCAGGCAGAGGTGCTGTGCGGCGTTTGCAGGATGGAGTCCTGCCTCTTACATGCTACAGCTTGCATGGCGGGCGCTGCGCCCGGAACAAAAGCGCATGTGGCGGAAAGCGCTATGCTGCGACCGGAAGCAACTTTTTGATACTTGAGTGGCAACTTTGGCAGAGTGGTAAATCTGCACTGAAATGGGATTCAGCCAGGGGCAACTTTTTTGCACCCCGCTTAATCCCAGGGTTATTCTGGCCAGTACTAAAGGGGCGTGAATTATTCACAGCAAGTCAGTTTTCAGTCTTCCTTGAATCAGTCTGTTATCCATTGTTAGTCCTCACTCCTCAGTGAGTCAGTCAGTTGGCAGTTCATTCTCACTGTGGCCTACACTGTGGTCTCAAATCAATCAATATATCCTGCAGCCTATCCTGCATTGTTGCTGTTCCTCAAGTGTCAAGTCTCAGTTTAGATACTTGTCTGGTTACGGCAGTCTGTTTGGAGATCTTTTGTTAAAATGATGGGAATACATGGAACCTAGGTTCCATGGACTCCCATCAGCTGTGATGAGCCTGGGATGCCTTATGGGCAAAAACCTCCTCTGAATAAGAGTTACGGCAGTCTGTTTGGAGATCTTTTGTTAAAATGATGGGAATACATGGAACCTAGGTTCCATGGACTCCCATCAGCTGTGATGAGCCTGGGATGCCTTATGGGCAAAAACCTCCTCAGAATAAGAGTTGAGTGTTTGTGCTTGGCTCCCACTCTAAGGCCCAAAATCCACGGCTGAGCTATTTATTCATTTTTCCATTAAACCCTTTGTCAGTTCTGGGCCTGACACCATTCTGGGAAATCAGCCTCCAGGAATTGCCATTTGATAAGGAAAACTTGATGCTGCTTTCAAGGTAATGGGTTGATTTCGATTCCATGGCTGCTGCTTTGGAACATTTTGGCATGGCTTTTGTTTAAACTGAAGGACAATACAATACATTCTAGTAGACAAGGACAAAGAAAACCAGGGAAGTGAAACCATTAATTTTTCAAATCCCACAAATGTAGAAAGATGGCAACCTACAATGCAATGAATTATCTTTTCATGGAAAGTTTTTTGCACCAAGGTGAAATTATCAGATTTTTTGGTCTTTGTCTCTGCTGATCAGACAGGGATTTCTTTTTACAATTTTTTCTAATGCTTACTTGAATTAAATACTGAAAGTAGATGCAATAGATCCAAATACTGCAAATTGCTCCACAGCAGAAGGGTTAAACAATTAACAACCCCACAACCAATGCAGTGTATTGGGAAAGATTAATGAATGTTTAGCAAGGACATCATCATCAGTGTACCATATGTTGAACTTATAAAAAATCAATTTCTTTAGTTCTTTTTATGAGGGACCATTGATACTGTTTTGTGAACATTTCTGGTCAACTTGACGTGTAGATGACAGCAGAGGGTTTGTGGCCGTCATGCCACAAATTCAGGATATTTTGGGTGGAGGGGCATTTCATACCAAAGGTCACTGAAATGTTATCAAGTTGCTAAGGCCTAAGTTGGGAAAAATCTGGGTACAGAAAATTCCATCGTTCCAAGAAAGCCCCTGTGTTAATCCAATGCATGAAATGTGCAAAAAAATGCCACAAAAGGAGGAATTTTTTATTTGTTTGAGCCAAGAGTATCTGCAGGATTATGAAAAAATATTGTTTATTTTCCTGGCTTAGGCCTTTGTTGAAAAACTATTTTTCATTTGCAATCTCATGGGGACAAAATTTTGCAAATACTTTGTTGCACAGGGGTTAATCACAAAGCACTATCTCAAAAACAATGTTGGGTACAGCAAATCATTTGGTGTAGTAAAATGCATGGCACATGCATTTCATGCCCAAATGGCCATGCATTTTGTGTTATGCCTTCTTGGGACTTTTGTTCATGTGTTGCAGGCAGGCATTTTGAAATGCCTGCTTGTTACAGTTGAATAAGGAACTGCTGCAACTTGACTTGTGCCTCAGTAGGATCGATTGAGTGTTGGGAATGCATAAAATAAGCTTTGCAAAGAAAAATTTGTTACATTTAATACCTGTTTTTGCAGTATTTTTTAAGCCTGGCAGGTTACCTTTGTTATTTACAAAATACAGCAAGAAAGGAATCCACAACATCAAAAAATCTCTTCAACAATACAGACTGGACACGTTATGCTCATTGCTCACATCACAAACATACACACACACACACACACACACTAACTAAAAAGGAAAGACATGAATAATCAACTGAGCCTCTGGGGATTTGAACTTCAACCAAACCTTCCTCAGCCCACGGTAGTATCCACTGCACCAACCAAACAAAAATGATGATGTGTTTTATGAATAAATGCTATAATTCCTTGTTGTTTTTATGCTGTTGCAGTTTCAGGCATGGGGCTCAGCATTAGGCATTGCTGCATAGGAAATTGTGAACTTATTCAAAATTTTAAATGTATCACAGATATTCCTCAGGAAGATCTCTTCTACTCATGTTAAGTAGGAAAAAGTATTTTGGGTGATCAAGCCCAAATTCAGTTTTCTTCTGCCCACAAGCAGGAATACAGAAAATTGTAACTCAAGAACTCCCAATTCTGCAGCAATTAAGCACCCACAAGTTAATTTATTGCTAAGTAGAAACTTCCTTTTTCTTACTTCTTCTTTTACATCTTACCCTTGTGTACATGGGAATACATAGCTCTCATCAGAGACTGTGCTAGTAATCTAGAAAGAAAATTCCAAAACTTAGATTACTGCTGTCTGAAGCTTTAACACTTAGCTCAGTCTCAGTCAATTCAGTTAGATCACCAATCAGACATGTTAGACTATAATTTCTAGAAGACAGCAGAACACCACCCTGGCACAAAAAAGAGTACCAACTGCACCAGAATTTGTTATCCTATTCCCCTTTGAATTTTATTTAAGATAACTAAAGATAAAAATGATGGGAAAATGAATAGTGTCTTACTCTCAAGGTTCTTAACTCTTTGGTTGCAGAGGAGTGCTTTTGCTGACAACACAAGACTTTTCAAAAATAACAGACAGACTTTTTTCGAAAAAATTGTATGCAAGCAATTTCAGCAACTCAAAAATACCAAGACAATGTATCTGGAGGGAAGCCTGACCACACTCTGACTGCTTTCAGAGGATTTGGTGCTCACCTGACTTCAACAGGTGGAGGCTTAGGTTTTTATACCAAAATGCGGGTACCTCACTTTTGTGGGCAAGAGAGTTTAATAGTTGTTGTCCTAATTCCGTAAGAATTTTATCTTAAGACACTTTTGATCTGGAGAAAACATCTTTTCTACAGAGTCAATTAATCTAGTGAATGTAAATTCTCTAAGACAAACTTTCAACGAGAAGATTTTGTTCTTATGGCCGGGGTTCGTAAGTAAAACACAACTTCTCAGTTTAGAGTGGATACGTATATTTCTGGTTTACCTCAGTCAATGCCAGACACATGAATGAATATTAGTTCAATGTGCGCAAGTACCCTTTATAGATTCAACATGTTCCAGACGCGACTGCGCAAGCAGGATGCAACCAAATCAAAAGGAGGGCAGGTAAATGACCGCTGTCTAGACAACTGACCTTGTGCGCTTTGGAGCAACGAGTTGCCATGCAACACAGTCCCATGATCTGCGTCTCGAATGCGCACGGTATTATTGCTCTAGTACAGGACACTAAGTCTTGGATCACAATAATATCACTTGGAAATATTTCCAAAATGTTTATTTCCCTGATGTCAAATGGTAGCTATAGCAACATGACTACTCCCACAATGCTAATTGAGGGTTTTATTTTTCCAGAGATTTTCAGCTGGTACAATTTCGATTTTACCCATGGAAACCAAGTCAAAATCTGTTAATTGTGCATGTAATATTTTTTTCGAATCTTTTAAAGTTGGAAAAGGTTCCTCTTGTGAAATTCAGCAAGCTGAGACAACTCGGAGCAAAATGAAAAAGTCCGCGAGTATATGCCGCAAAGTAATTTTGACATTTCGGTGGCGTTATGAGGGAAGTACCATTTAAAGCTGTAGTTAATATCCATTTGTGAATTATTTTGGGGTAAGGGTTTATATTTGAAGCACTTGTCTGAAAAAAGCAGCTAAAACGCAGACGACCTCCGAGATTTCATAAGTGCAAGATTATTCTCCCTCGGAAGTGAATGCCCATATTTTTTCATCCCATAGGTGCATCTTGGTTTGACCTCGGCTCAATAAAACTCCAGTAGACGGAAGTGGCTGAAGTTTGAAAATATCCAGATAAATCTCTTCCTGATAGTTGTTCTTCTTGCTTGAGACCTCCCAAGTACTTAAAGTATTTGATAAGGCAAAGAAATGAAATTACCTTGAGGAACTTTATGCTTATTCATTCAACCTTTTCCGAACTGAGATTTTAAAAAACCATTGATTTTTTTCCGCTCTGTGCATGGATGGTAATCTGCTTTTTGAATGTCTTAAGGATCGATAATTTTTGCTGTTCAAGCATACTCGCTTGATTTCTTCGAGAAACGCTGTAGCCTAACCTTGAAAACGCTCAACTAAAGTTCACCTTTGCATTTTTAACTTTCCCTTTTGAATTGTGCGGAAAATTAGCGCACATTAATTTAAATCACAAGACAACGGAGTCTGGTTGATAACGTGGTGAGAAAGGAAAAAACCTTTTGGGCCGACGCTGTTAAGTTGAAAAAGAGTTCAGGAATAGGTTTCGAACGAAAAGGGACCCCCTGCTGGTGATGAAGTGGTAATGGGACCCAAAACAACAGTACCAAACAAAAACCCCAGGAGGTATGCGAGTCAATGCATGACCGAGTGGCAAAAAATTGTATTTGATACGTGTTTTAAAAGCTTACGTAAATTTATAGCAGGCAAAATCACTAATGTCGGCTCGTGAGTGTTTAATTTCATGAAGATTATTAGTGTCATTTTCAGAGTTTTTAAAAACAACACTGTCGTGGCAGCATGTTATTCAAACCAATATTTCCAAGGAATGCAACACATCTAGCCAATATTTCCAAGGTTCGGAATATTTTTTTTATTTGAGACTTTTCCAGTTGAAGTTAAACTGAACCTGTGCGTTGGGCATCACTCCCTCACCTTTTCTTGGGGAATAAGTTACCACAACAGAAATTTGAAGAATTTACAAGTGGATCTATTTGAAGAATTAAGCAAAGTTCAAAATAAAAGTCAGAATCAGCCTGGGACAAGGCCGGGAGTCCTTTTAGGATTTCCTAGTTGAAACTATTTGAGTTATATTTCAATTTGTCCCAACAGAAAGCCTTTACAGACAATTCTTTTTTGATAACACTTCCAACAACTCAGCAGAACTCTTGGAAATTTTGGAATTTTGTACACTTGCTCGCAGCAAAAGTTCAATTGCAAATGTGGCTTTGTTCTTCAGTGAACAGATGATGCGTCGACATCGTTTCCTGCTTTCATTGTTCTTTTAGTGAGTGGTTTTCCTTGAGGAGTTGCTTCCTTCGAGGAGTGATTCTTTTCAAATGCTAGGTTGCAATAATTTTAACGTTATTCGGCGCGTACGTGGTTCCCCAACAGCCTGGCTTCCACCGAATGGGCCCTTATTTTTGTCAGCTAGGGGTCCCTTATTTGCTACCCCATCCCTAGTATAGCACCTCTTATTATCTCCCGCGGGTCCGTTTTTGTCTGTGACTTTCCTCCAAGAACGGCGACACACGCATGCGCACAAGAGACTCCTTCCATTTTTCTAGTCAGACTAACGAAACAACCACAGAAAAAGCACCATAAATTTTCAACCGGTGGTCATCATCAGCTTCCCCTTTGGGGTCAAGAGAGCGTCATGGAAGGGCCAGCAGTATTAGGATGGTCGCACACCTTATGCCCCCGTGCATGTGCACTTGTACAGTATCTCGGAGGAATGCATTCACGGAACCGGATCCACCGCAGAGTCGCAGTATAAAGAAGCGTGCTCGAGTTCGCATAATGACGAGTCGGGGGGCCATTCGTGAGTGCAGCCTGTTGACGGGGCCAAGGATGCGGTCATCCTGCATTTTATATAGAGGGCAATGGATCCGTCTTATTATATTGTGGCTCATCTTCTGGTGCCAGATTCCAAGTGTGATGGAGGCGAGCAGGCCTGCTGCCGTGACCTCAGGCCGTGTGGCGATGGAACACACGTGGTGCCAACCCAGAGCTAGGTCAAGAGCTTTACTTTGCGAGTGAGATGGAGGCTCTTCTGGGCAAAGCCTGGTTCTGTATAGCCCGTAAATTTGAGAAAAAGCAAGGGGGAGCTCTCTGAATGTTCCCCCTTTTTCTTTTTCAATTCCTATACTTCAGCAATTTATGCATCAATTTACAAGAATGTGTACCTGGTTTTGTATAGCATGTCAATTTGAGAAAGAGGAAGCTCTTCGAGTTTTCCCAGTTCGATGAAGTCATAAGAACTTCATTAATTTGTATCTTAAATCATAAAATTGGAGAACACTTCTCCAGCAAATACCTTTGAAATCAAGCAAAAAACTTCCATGATTGTAACCAGAGAGAGTGAATATACACTTGAAAAATAAATTCGGAATTCGCACAAAATTTAAGTGCATATTTTAAAGCAGAAGTTCCATCTAGTGCAGAAATTGAGCTATATTTGGAAAATTACTGCATGGTATTATACAGCGAGACCCCGATATCCAGACATATGGACAATCCTACTTATTAGGGACACTTTGAAAACCTCAAAAATCAGACCCAACATCCAGACATTGGCTTGAGTTACGGAAACTTTTCTGAAATTTTCTAAAAAAATTGAAGCATTTAATTTTCTTAGTTTTGATATCTTTCAAAGAAATCAAGACATTTATATTCACAACCCTTGAAAAAATATTTCATTCTACAGTAAATGCATTATAATTAATAATCAAGAGCAAGCTGGTTTTGAGCTTCTTTTTTCAGAGTTTTTCTGTCATCTGCGCATATTCTAGCAATAATTATTCTTTTTCTTTGCTTTTTGATCTCCTTTTGATACCGAAAGATCCAATTCTATATGGTTTTTCCGCACTATTGTTTTCTACAACTTGAACTTGAAGGAAACAATTTGTATTTTTCAAGGACTTATTTCCAATTTTTGACAAAAAGGAGAACCAATTAAATTCATCAGCATTGAAGTCTATGTGAAAATGAGACTCAGGGGACATTCTGACATCAGGACACTCTTGATCCACCAATTATGTCCGCATCTCCGGATCTCACTTATCACTTACGTAATGGCAATAAGCTTTTTTTTTTAAAGCTTTTATTGATTTCTGAATCAACGTTGTCTAGTCTTTTTTCAGAATCTCATTATATCAAATTTCTTCAACGGTCTTCGTTCTGTCAAACTTAGCGTTCCGGGATTATAAATGGGTTTCGAATTGATAAAATTGTCTTTTTCGTACAATGCCCCATTGAATGGCTTTTGCGGCCGCATGATGACCACCCTTGTGTATATTCTTAAATTGTTGGGCATATTGATGCACTGCACAGAAAGCTAAATACCGATAGGAGATTGCGAATTTAAATACAGTACTGTACTTTTCGCTTTTACGCGTCGCCGGCTGTGGAGATATAGTAAGATTTGTTCACAGTCAGACTGAGATAAGTTGACTGGCAATGATTCGACACAATATAAGAATACTGAGTCTATTCACATAAGCACACTGTCGCACACAATAAACAGAGAGGTCCGCACAGTTCGGAGGTTCGAGATAGAATGAGGCTTGGCGTGCCCCTCGTCACACAAGATGGCCGATCGCTGGCGCGCGGGCCGTTGCGCCGGCGTACCCTGATTGGGTACGAGATCTGAACGAAGCTCGATCGAATACGCGTTTGTACAAGTCGCGCGGGACTAATGGCCGCTGGCCGTTACTATATGATCACAAGTTCGTGCAAAGTTGAGATTTTTAAGCAGGTCGTCAAGTCAGTGTTTCGCGGTCAAAATTTTACTTCCGCAGAGGAATAAATTAGCACGTCGTGATCTTAAGCAAGAACAATGGGCTCAAGTTTCTTCGGGAGAAAATATGTAAATGAGAATGGCTGGAAGAGTCAATGCTTCTCGTTCCGTGGCGTCCTTCCAATTACCTTCCTCTTCGCGGGACGAAGGTTTTCTTTTGCAAGGTCCGGATTACGCGCTGAATTTTGTCGTCCTGTGGCTGAAGGCAGTATTTCTATGAGTATAAAAAAGTACAATAACGAAGTTTTCATTGAGATTAAAATCATAATGAGGGTATACGTACTTATAAACAGTTCTCGTGATGAATGCTTGGAAACTTCATTGATACCTCTCTTCATGCATTATATACTGTATACTGTACATATATTTTAAGGCGTTTTTTTGTGAATTTTTTAAACCAAGCAACCACAGAGGGTTCACGTAGAAGGACGAAGATTTGAAGTTGGAGGTGCAGTTTTCTATGTAGCTAAATAATTTTTTATTCAAGTTTAGGAATGGTAAAGCTGAAGCCGAGCGTAAAATTGTCTGGGGACGGTCAGTACTTAATCGTTAGGAAGGGGTAATCCTTACAGTTCCGGCTATATAATCAATCTTCGTATTTGACTTCTTCCGCGAAAAGGAAGACCAGAAGAAAAATACTGTATAACTTTAATGTCATTTTTTTTAATTGGTCGTCTATTACTGATTTTCCCAACAGTCCTCTTCTCATCCAATCTCATATCCTAACGCCAAAAATTTTCAAGTGAAACGAATTGAAACGTAACTTTGGCAATACTGTGACAAAGGATCACAACGACAGAATCTCGGATTCAGGGACGACCTGCGCAGCAGCGTGAAAAGAGCCGAGTTAGGTCATTCCAATATGAACATCTTTGTTTCGCACGAGTTTTTTTTTTTTTCTTTTTGTTTGTTCGCTCTTTCTCCCCGTCATTCACAATTTGAATGGCTGGATAATCTATCTGCCCATGGTGCTATGAGGACTAATCCATCAGGCGCTTGAACCCACTCGCATCACGCACTTCCTCTTACGGCCGGATGTTTGAATAGGGGCAACGGAAACGAGGCGTGATCTTGAAGAGGATCCGAGGCGACGGGGTTGGATGGTTGCGTGCCCGAGCGTCTTGGCATCATCACACGCGCACTCTATCGTAAATAACAATCGGTCTTGAACTGCTCCTTGGCCAAGGCCAGCATCGCCGAGATCCAAGACTCGAAAGTGCATTTTTAATCGCGGTCGGGTCTCGAGGGACGGACTCACTCCATCTGCTGCTCATCGTCGTCGTCGGAAAGCCTGCGATTCAGGCGAGCATCTGCGAATATCTGAGGGAAATTTTCAAAATTCTTAGGTTGACTGAATTTGACAAAGGGATAATGAGTGTTGACCCTTTGGTTCTTGCAGTGCTATAGGGATATTTTTTTCAGGGATTTCTCACTAGACTTTTATTAAATTTGAAGAAGTGTTGCTTCGGAAAATGTTGCCTGAATCAGGAAATATCCATGTGTTTTTTTTATCTGTGCAAAAACAGTTTTGGGAGAGCAAACAAAAAGAAATTTCAAGACTGGGTTTTCAACAACCTTCAGCCACAGGATTAACTTATAAGCAAAGCAATACGGCGAAGTCCAACAAAGTATGCTGGACTTTGCCACTTTTCCTCCCCTGGCTTATCCAAATATAGTTCCAGCAGCTTCTGCTTGGCAGAATAGTTGTGCAGGGATTTCTCACTAATTGTTTTTGAATTTTAAAAGATATTGCATGGGCAAATTAAGCCTTGAGTAAATAAATATTTGTATTTTTTGTCTGAACAAAGAATTTTGAGAGAGCCAAAAGAAAGCTCTCCCAATACTGCGTGGTTTTTTTTCCACCCTTGAGCCATGATTAACTTCGGGGTCTGCCAGACTTTACCAATGTTCTGGCAGATATTTTTGGCTGATGCAAATATTCTCCAGGTTTGGAACCTGTGATCTGGTGAAACCAAAACTTGCTGGCCTGGAAAAAAAAATACTGGCAGTCTGCTACGCAATGGAACAGTACCCTCCTTTATTGAAGAGGAAAATATAATAGTGGGTAATCTGGTATTTGTTCCCCAACCCAAGGTTCCAAGCCTGGCACTGGTATGCAGAAATGTTTTTGCTAGTCAGCAGACGATTTTCTTCTTTAATAGATGTAGCAAGGTGTTATACACAGTTATGTAATTCTAATCGTGACATCTGCAAAAATTAATTGAACCTTTGGAAAGATTTCAAATGGTGAGTTGCTGAGTCCGTCAGAAGTACTTCCCTCCATTCTATCCTAAATTTTAGCCGCTCGCAATATTTCCAATTAAACTCAAAAGGGATTTTTGGAGACCTGTCATTAAAATCAAGGGCTTAATGTTTACTGTGAAAATTAGATGCTTTTATGTCTTGCCCACAAAGTTCAATTCAACTATATTTCACCAACCCCCCCCCCCCCAAAAACCTAATGAAGATGCATTCTTTCAATCCGGTGATGGAATGTTCTCACTGCAGTTCAAGATTTGAAATTGCCAAGCATTCATGGACAGATGATTGTTCAATGGTTGAGGGCTTGATGCACAAATAATAAAAATATCATTTTCCAAAGTAAAATTGTCTCATTATAAATAATATTGAAAAAGCCAATTGTGTGTTTGCAAATTTGGATACAGCCTCCTACAAAAACTAAGGTCAACATTTCTTTTTTTTAAATGTCTGCCATCCAGTCCTTTTAAATCACCATTGAATGGCAGTAGATGATTTCCATCCTGCAGCGTTCCAAGATATTTCTGCATGCAATTTTATTTTGCTTCAACCAAAGGCCAATAAAATACAGCCTTGGCTAAGTAGCCAAAGTCCAGAAAAATCTGGGAAGACACAGCTATTGTTTTCTGAATCCCGTAACATTAATCAAATGGCCAGAATGCGAAAATCCACCCAACAATTTATTGTTACGTGAAAAATATTTCTGCATGCATGTGAGATTTTTGGGATTTTCCTGACTGTGGGTCTGCAGATCGAACTATTGTTTTTTTATTTGTGTGCTGCTTATTTGGTACAATATTTTGCAAATATAACCTGGGTATGCTGCAGAAGATTTAAACGTTTTTCTCATTAGAGCAACAATGCATCAAAGACCACATAAATGCACAATCTCAAAAAGAGATTCAATCACTGGAAAACGAAAAACAACGATGACTTCATCGTTGAATTGGGGTTGGATTCCAAGTGTGTAACGGTTGAATGAATGCTTGGTTTGTGGAAGAACAGGTAATTGAAGCTCTACTGAATTTTGAACCGGGATTTTTTTCGCACTACCGATTAATTGAAAAAATCATAACCTGATCATATTTTAAAGTTCGAATTGCAAAAACAAACATTATTTTATAATTTTCGAGTAGAAAATGAACATCTAAGATACTTAACGAATGACAATTATATTAAATTTGTGTCTACTGATTCGGTGCATTTGTTGTCATTGTTGCCAATTCCAAAGCACTTTCTCAGCGATGCATTCCGTGACTTGAATTTTTCGAAAAACTTCGTTTTCCAGCTATTTTTCATCAGGATATTCCCAGCATGACTTTTCCTGCCAAAAAACGTAAATTCACTCCGTAACAGTAACGTTATAGTTTCAGGTCCGTACAAAAAAAAATCAACAGATTCTAAATTGTTTCGTCATCAGCCGATCAGAAAATTTTGAAGCCTACACAACATTTTTCTTAAAAAGTAAAGAGATACAAACGAATAAATATCCGGGCATTTTTTTACTCTCCATTTTTTCTTGATTTATGAAAATGCTTCCCATTCTGCCATGCTGAACGTAAAAAAACATAGAAAAAAGAGTTCAAGCCCGTCCAGTACTTACAGCAGTACTCAAATGTACTGAATATGATTTCCCGCGAGACACGTCGCAGGTGTTGATTTTTCATACCGAACCGGACACTCTCTGTAACAAAAACCATAAAAAAGGAAAACTGCTCGAGAAAAAATCTTTACGTACTTCAGTTCTTTAAAAAATTGAGAACGGATCCTTTCGTGGTGGAGGTTCTTAAAGTGAGAAGTGAAAATGTGCTCTTAATCAAGCTGTAGGTAGTTACAGAAATTCTCAAAGAAAATATTTCGAGAGAATGCAATAAACCGATAACTAGGATCTTCGAAAAATCCCCGATGCACGTTTCTCTGAAATACTTACTGATGCTCACGATGATGGATAATCAACGATATTTCTATGCTTCAATTCATTTCTTTATACTGTACTGTGTACTTCAATTCAGTTTTTGTTCGATCGATGGAAATGGACGAGCAGAATTCAAGTGTCAATAACACAGTTTTTCTATGGATTTTTCGCACCTTGTTGAAAATTCTTCCCAATTTTTTTTTGCAAAGAGGCGTCATACTTCCATGGATGCGTTTGTCTTCCGTGTATTTAAAAAAAAAAAATCTGTAAGAATTGAAGCAGCATTCAGTGGGTAAGTACTTTGTGCATCTGCAATCGATGAGAACCTCCGACATGTTTCGGGATGATTCGAAGACTTTTGAGAAGTATTTGATGTTTCTTTGCTCATCCAAATTTCTTCTTCATCTTTTTATGTGTGATGTCCTGACCAAAACATTGTCTTTATTTTCTTCTGCTTGTGTAGATAATATAACTCGCTCCGACGTTAAATGTGAAAACTGAAAAAAAAAGTATACCGCGTAAAAAGGCGCAAAACGAGAAATGCGTTGTGGATGAGATAGCCAAAAACAAAGATGACGATGACTGATAACGTCGAAGACCGAATCCGACACCGATGGACGATGAAGACCAGAGTAAAATCGTCCGACGTCGATGACGCGAATCTTGGTCGCCGATTTTCAAGCGTTTCTTTCGCGTCATTGTTGGCTGCGTGTGTCCTGGCACATTTTCTTGCAAATTCCGTATTCTTCGTTGAGGTAAGTTCTTCATCCTCACAATCGGATTAACAGTAGTTTGTGTGCCCAACTGTTGATACGATTGAGAAACTTGAAGATTACGCCCACAGAGAAACATGCAAAAAAGAGACGCGCCAAAAAATCAGCGTGAGCACCGAAGAACCCGGGGCTCGAAGATTCACGAGCTTATAAAACTTGCATATAAAACATACGCAGAAAAGATCATCGCATAATTCTTCCAATTTATGCTCGCAAACGGTAGAATATCGTGAAAGAACATAAAAATGTTCTGACATCACAAATCAGAAGCAAAAAGCGATGAGGAAAGAAAAGAAAAGCACATGGCAAAGGTTCTGCTGGAAGCAGACGAGTTTCCCATGCAGCAGCAGCAGCAGCAAGCCTTCCGAAAAAAACAGGACCATTAATTCTCCGGCATCCGACGCGGGTTTTCCGTCAGAATCGGGTTTCGGAACCCGGAGCCTGTAATTTACCCGCCGTCGTGCTTTGAAAAGTGAAAGAAGATGAGGAAAACGCCGTGGAAACGCATGCTTCTGCTCGTGACCCAGTCTGACCTCGGGTGCACTCACCGGGTAACCCCTTAGGCCACCTCGCACGCACCGAGTTTCTTCCTCTTTCTTTTCTTTTATTATCACTGGCAGGGTTTTCATAACGAAGCAAAAGTTGGCCACCGAAAAACGCGTCTATAAAGGTTCAAATCTTGAGACAGCCATTCGTATTAGACAAGGGCTTTTCTTTCTCCAAACTTTTGTGAAAAATGTAGGGCAAAAATTACCTTATTCTACCCAGAAGCTCAAGGAGGGCAAATTTTGGGATTCCTGAAAAATTTACTTCAAAAAATAAACTCAAAATTAAATTATTTGAAACCCTATTTCGACTCGTATACGTACCACCTGAAGAGAAGTGTGCAATTAATTAAGAAATCGCGGTAATTTCATCTTCAACCCCGGATTTACGAACGTTTCTGGTGCCGATGCATGTCAAACAGGTTATTCGACCCTTTTAATTCGCTTTACCCACAAAAACTGCCTTATTGAAAATTATCGGGAACTCACGCGAGGGCCTGCAAAAAACAATAGATCAAATTTTAATTTTGATACATTTATGCATTCCCAAGACTGTGGAAATTCCAATCTAAGATGAGTCGAGTTTCTCCGGTCAAAAGTTTCCAGCAAAATACTGTACCTCCGCAGAGACTCCTACGCACATTTGACAAAATTTACACTGACCTATGAAAACTAGTGAAAATCAAACTATTATGAATTTCTCGATGCACTCACCCCAGTAACTCAGCAGTCACCAAAGCTTTCACTTGTGTCTTGAAAACCTCTAAAAAAAAAGTCTTGTTGTGCACAGAAATTTCAGTGATCGGTACGTGGAAGGTTATTTTGGATTGAGTTAATCTGTTTTCTTGGTGATTTTAGGACGCCCTTACAAGGGAATTTATTCAGCCAGTCACAGGCTGATCGGTGTTCAAAGTTATTTCAACCTCTCAATTTTGAAGGGTTATTTGTTGTTCTTCCTCTTTGGAACACAACAAATTTAGCACAATGCCTTTGCTATATATTTGTTTCCTCCCTTCATTCAATCCTCTGTAGAACCAATCCTATAAAAGTTACAAATAAACTTCAAATATTGAGCATCAGTTGTCACCAAAAATCAAGATAAATTAATTCATATTTATTTATATTTACCCGTTTACAACGCGAACTTTTTTTCTACAATGGAAGTTACTCTGCATGCATGAAAAATTCCACACAAACCTGCTCAATGATGTCATACAGATGCTGTTTGAAAGTACTGTAGCCTATACAGTATGCTGTGCAGTATGATATATATCAGGGGCCACAAGAGGTCACCCCAATCCCCGAAGCTACAGCACACGTCCACATCTTTGTACAAACACTTCCTTTTTTTCCTCAATGATCATGAAAACCGGTCAACACAAACAACCTGATCTCAATGAAATCCTCGTCCGCGGAACTCCAGCCTACTTCAATTCATCATTAACACCTGCATCAAATTTATCATCAACACCTGTTCAAAATACAGTACACTGATCGAGGATACTTGGTCATGGCCACAAATGGCCTATTGTGCTTACCTTTATTTTCGTGTGGAATAATTTGCCAGGATCTAAGGGTCCCTGACAATGTACAGTACAGTATTGTATCTAGTTCACTTGATCATCAAGAATGAAGAGCACTATGAAAGGAAATCGTCGCGTTCTTCTTAGGTGCCCTAGCATCTCTATATAGTATAGTATTTCGCGAGAGATCGAAGCACCAGCAGATGCCACGAGATTCCGAAAACAAGGTCGCCGCACGGAATGACCCCAGGCGTGACGTGGAGTCCGTGGCCCCCCCGCGTGGTGCGGCAGCCTGAATGCCCGACGTAATGAACCCGTCTCCGTTCCTCTGCTTTCGCCTGAAAGCTCGACTTGAGCGACTCAATTCATTTTACCTCCTTCAAAGAAAATATTAATCCCTCTTCCTGGTCCAGATTCTGTTCAACAATAGGACATCCGGGCTCATATAACTAGACTGAGCATGCATAACCAAAAAAATCAAGGCTAGATTTTTCATCTTCCCAAAAATAACCTCTAAAAGACATGTATAGAAGTCTGAAAATCATAATATATGCGAGAGTTTTCTGAAAAGCGTTGCAAAGCACCGAACAACTGGCATTCCGCGCTGATGAAATCCAACTGTAGATTTCCCCCCTTTTTGTGAAGAAAGCATATCATAGAAAATCGAATGAATTTTAAATGAATTCAGAAATTATGAAATTGACCACACATTTTTTTCTAGAAATTGTACCTCAAATTATTTTTTCTGCTCCAATATCGGATACTTCGGCAGGAGTGTCCAATGAGCTTTTAGCTGATGAGTTCCTTAACGACTGCCTTCATGGTATATTCCTTCTTTTCAAACGATGAGTTCCTTTTTTTTAATACTCTAAATCAAAAGAAATCTTAAATCTTGTAGAAGTAAAGGTTTCAACAAAAATCTTCGTGGAACCGCTCTCCAGCAGCACGTTTTAAACAACATTCAAAACTCTGTTCTGAAGATGGCTTCTTTCTACAATTTCAACTTTTAAATAATCCCACGAGGAGATCGTATAAAAATTATTGCATGCGTTCCTTCTCACGACCTAGAATTCTCCTGACGCGGAATAAAAAATTCCCGAATTTGCTTGTTTCTCGAGTTCTGCAACAACAAAATGCCTCGCTCAATTATCGAAAATTTGATGATTAAAAAATATACACTATTCAAGGTTCATCTGTTTGAAATGACGGCCTCGCATTTCCGCGCCATTTAATGTCCCAAATTTAAGAATTGCTAATTTCCAGTTTATTGTCCGGAACAGACGCCTAATCAAGACATGCGGTCGCCGGGAATAAGTCGTTTCTTGGCCATGCACCTCTCACGTACGTAAATGAGGCAGCCGACGAATTACGACTTGTTCCATCACTTCGGCATGTATTTTGCATCTCGCAAAAAGAAAAAAAAACGAGTAACCGCAAAGGCCAGGTCAAAGGTCAACGCGTAAAACAATGCGCTAGAAAAACCCGTGGAATGACTACATTTTCCACGTCCTCAACGCGTAAAAACGCCGGTGGAAAGTGAAACATCTCTGTTCGAGAGGAACTTCCTTGGGTCGTTCATTCTTGCAATGCCCACGTATTGCACGAACCCCTAGCATTGATTTATTGCTTTTCTAGGGAAATTGATGGTTGTTTGTCTCACGACAAGAAGCAGAAGATGAAGCAGACGCGAAAAGAAACCGAAACTGGAAACGGGAATGCTCTCTCGGGTTTCCATCGTCTTTTGGGAGCTGCATTCAGAAAAGAGATTTCTTTCACATCGAAAAAAAAACCCACGATTTATGAGAGCATTTTCTCGGCTTGCATCTTGCAAAGCCCCAATTTTCCGAGGAAATCCCGTCCATGAACGCATCCAAATAAATTTTATTTTTTGAAAGGAATTCAATTCCTTTTCCCTGTGATTCATTTGCTGTAGAGTGTTCACAGTTTGCATATTGCTGCTTCTTCGCCAAAGTAATCATTCTCTTCATTGCAGGGAAGAATCATATCGAAATTCCTGGGAGAAGTACCGGCCACCAATTTCACCTGCAAAAACCTGACGCCGGGTTATTATGCAGACCTTGAAGTCAATTGCCAGGTGAGTATTTCGATTTCACTTCCATATGATTAACGACTCGTCTGTTGAATTCATCAGCAGATTTTCAATTTTTTTGGTTCCTGCATATGTAAACATAAGAATAAAAAAAAAGAAATTAGGACGGATTTCGATAAAGTGCTGATGGATGATCAAAGCACGAAATTCCGCGAATCTTTCCAGGAGAAACGCGCCCACAAGCGATTAATTTCTACACAAGGTTTTTTCCCCTGGAGCTTTTACTTTGTTTACAGATAATTCCGTGTTTTAAATTTTTACTGGAACTACGGTTTCTCAGATCATGAAGACTTGTCGTCGTATATAAGGATTTTTGTGATGATTCATCGATTATCTGTATGTTTATCAAATGCAGATCATTCCTAACTAAAATTGGTACCCTGCAATTTCCAAAACTTCAAAATGCCAACGAAAGAGAAGATTTAAAATACTGTAGGCAACATTTTTTTTTCTTAAATTCATGTCCTCTAACGTTCAACTCCAATGCAATGCTATCTTCTCGCCAAATAAATTCCGCGCATTAATATTTTCCATGAATAAATCGATCGTGCACTCGGAAATCCCAGAATTTGCTTCGGAAAATATTGCTGATCTGCGAGAAAAATTGTGATGAAATACCAGATAATATTTTTCTCCGTATTGAATTACACACGTTGTTAATGAACACCAATATTTGAATGCCGACATGATTTTCGATTTCTTCAGTGTACGCTTTGATTTCTTTTTTTTTTATGAAATGTTGCGCAGCCGTGATATTCAGTCGTGCATGAACGTTTTTACTTTTCCTCATATTTACGACCCTTTCAAAATGCTCGTATATGCTGAGCTATATCCCCTAATTTAAAAAAAAGAAACAAAACCTCCATTAAAAATGGAGACGATGAGTTGCGACACTCAGCTACTTGATATAGTGATCTGAAGAAATGACTGGTTGACGGAAGTCAGACGCTCCTGCTGAGGAAAAAATTAGCATCGCGAAAGAAATAATAATAAACGGGGAGAATTTGTTACGGGTTCTTTTCTTCCTTCCTCTCGCTCTCATTTGTGCGGAAGGTTGTTGCAGTCAGTCGTGCCCGAGTGACCCGGGTTCGGGTCAGGAGGCGAATACTGCATAACGAAAAGCCCGCTCCGCATTCATCAGTAGGCCCACATCCGTCATCGCCTCCCAGTCATTCGTGTCCAGACTCGCCCATTGATCAATGAGAGGCAATTCCAGACGCAATCACACTCTTCAACCTTTCCTCTCACATTTTTTTTCTAAAATTCTTTTTCTATTGAGAAAATGGATCTCACTAAAATAGAAGTAACAAAGCTGAAAAGCGCATGAAAACAGAGGCATAAGAGACGAAATGGTTCAGGGGAAAAATACTGTGACGAGGAGGAATGAAAAACCGATAATAATGAAGAATTGCAATTTATTGGCGAAGGGAACGTGTCTGAAAAAAGTTTTCAGGGTCACTCGCTTCTCATCAGGATCAAACAAACGTATATATTTTATTCGTTTTCTTATGCATTGTATTACTTGAGAACCGCGTGGCTTTGAAAATAATATGAATTCAAAGAAACCGTTTCCTTTGCAAAAATACTGTGCAGTTCAGTGCTCTGCGATAATAAATGTGTAATTTTTTTTTGCCAGTTTCCAGTAAAGTTTTTGCAAATTTATGGCTCGTTCATAATGCGAAAGGAGCTTCTGTCTGTGCAAGTATGGCAAGTATGCCCAGGAAAAAGTGTTGAATCACGCCGACGAACGGGATTTGTGCATCTTTTTGTCTGAGATTGTTTCCCTCACATTCTTTGGATATAAATGAAACCGGAAGTTCTTTATATTAAATCTTGAACCGTTGCTTTTATAGCTTGAAGGTCAATCAAGAGAAAAAAAATCCATTCCGATTGCTCCTTCTGTATACGACGAAAAGAGTTTCGTATGATGAGTTACATTTTACGCTGAAATTTTTCATTATCTTATTTCCCAAATTTTACGTGGATCTGACGTACACTCAATCTCTTGACGTTTTATACGCCTTTATGCGGCAAGTATTTTTGAATAATTATGTTTAATTGCAATTTCAACTATTGAAAATCTTTTTACAACATTCATCTTCGAATGATGTGAACATACGATTGGTCTATTGCAATTTTTGAGATGTATGTGACTGGTTTCACTGGGCAGCAGAGTGCACTTGCAATCACAATGAAGAGTGATGCCTCCTCATCCGACTTTGGTATTTTTAAACAATCAATCCAATCAAACGGAAACAAATACAACTCACGCATTATAAAAAATTATTCGAAGAGTTTCTTCATGTCAAATGCTTGATATTGCACCGACGAATAAATTTATTAATCCGCTATTGATTGGCAGGGTGAGGAGGTTCTTGTATAAGTGACTGAATGTTGTCCAAGGTTTTTTTCTTCCACTCCTTTCATCCTGAATATTGAAGCTCAAGTTGTTCAACAGACATCAACATAATTATGAAAGATTGCTTTGTCTATACTGTACATTTCTGTGATCCATCTACGTATACCTCGAGATATTGTCCACATCCCTGGTAATTATTTTCTTTTTGAGCTTCAAAAGCCCCTTATTTGAATCATCCATATGTTGGAGCTTTCGCATGCCGTTTAGGGGACCCACTGTATACTCTTCATGCAGAAACAATTCACTGGATGTTAAAACTAGTTCCTTCCAGTACTTGCGTCAGTGCAAGTGTCAAAACTACTGTACATAGGTGCGAAAAAACACTAATTGGAACAAAACTTGTAAGGATTGAAAAGAATGACATACAAAACGTTCAGGAAAATACTTGAGATTCTGAATGTGCAACGAGCAGCAGTGTTCGTCTAGCGAATAATAACAATGCTGACAGCACATGGAAATATGAAGTTCAAGCTAAGGGGTATGTAGTACAGAACAGGAAATGCTTGGAGTGAACGTTAACGAAGCCAAGTTCCACTCCCAGAAACGGATCTCGAAACAGATCATTGACAGCCCTGCTGGGTGGCCTCTCTCGTGTCATTCAGTGAGTGCAGGTTGCATCATTCACTCATCGTTTGCTTACTTTTTTTCTGTTTTCCATACATACTCTATACTTACGAGGGTTTGTTCGCGAGTTTTGAGACTTTTTGAACTACGTCCGATGGAGTTTCAACGATTTTAAAACAAGTTTTACCCACAATCATTTGGCAACACTTTCCTGCGGTTCAACGAACTCTGCGCCGATTTCCATGCATTTCGTCATGCCATAAACCCACTGATCAAAACAGAGCCAAAAATTGAGTTGTCTTTGCGAATTAGACACCCTGGGACTTCTGGCTGTTCTCGACAACGAAGACGAAATGGCCTGAAAATGGATTTATATTTCGGATAGGGGCAGCTTCATTTTCGCCGTCGACGAGCTGCATAATCAAGTAACGGAACTCGATTTTCGGCACTATTTTGACTGTTGGATTTATCGCAGGAAAAAATGCATTGAAATCGGCGGAGAGTACAGTATATTGAACATCTCTATAGTGTTGCCAAATAATGGGGCTATATGTGGGTGAATGTCTTATTTTTTAATGCGTGAAACTCTGTCGAATTTTTTTTTTAAGAGTCTCAGAACTTAAGGAGCAACCCTCGTATAATACTGTATATACTCGTTCAGGTGTACCACATGTGTGACCCGCAAGGCCGGAAGTACAGCTACACGTGCCCGAACCAGACGGCGTTCAATCAGCGCATGATGGTGTGCGACCACTTCCACCTCGTCAACTGCGAACTGTCGAAAGACTACTTCTTTCTCAACTCCCGACTGGGCAATGCCACAGGTGAGTGATTATTTTTCGCCAATTTTGTGTCGGCGAAGGAAAAAAAAATTCGACCGCATATAGACAATAATCCTCACACTTACACACCCTGATGCAGCTCATCTCATCAGCGTGACCTGCATTTTTTTATTCGATCTTGAGATGCAGTGAAATCTCATTGCAAAAAAAAACCATTACAATAAAATTTTCGGAATGAAAAAATGTTTCTCAATCCCAGGCATAAAATCCATGGAAAACGCTTTGAAGCAAAATGACTTGATAGCAAACTTCCCGGTTCCAGTACAAGAAACTTTTTCAAAGAATGTGTAATTGATTCTCCAGGTTGAAATTTTCTGGTGACATACGGCAGGCGCAGTCTGGAATTTCCAATCCCAAAAGGGACTGATTGGTTCATGTCGTAGCATCATGGATGGAAACTGTAATCCATGGCAGCCATGCTAAACCAAATCCAGGCATCATCCTTCCAAAATAAAGAGATTGGTGCAACTGATGGAATTCCAGATTGAATCTAATTTATTTTCATAAGATCACTCAGTTTTTTAAACAAAAAGAAAAAAGGTATGAGAATGTTAGGAAAACAGGATATAATTGATTTTGGGCAGGTCTGATGTTGAAAGTTTCTCCAGCCATTGCTTTTGAAAATCGTAAGATATAAAATCCTCGAGTATTTAAAAAAAAAACACGTTTTCTTGAGTCCCCAAAGATTTTTTGACGAAATTCAACCGTAAATAATTTTTCCCATGTGAAGTATACACGGTATATGTATTCAATCCATCAGCCGAGAAAATCAGAAACAGTGCGTGAAACTTGTTTGCAGCTGAAATACATATATTGTACATGTACAGGATCTGCTGATACCAGGGCAGTAAAATTTGTGGGTCCAATGGGATCCGGAACCGTAGCCACATACATTAATCGGTTGTTAACGTACAGGACTACATCATAAAGATAATAAATTAGTTATTGATATTGCTGCACATTTTTAACTAGATCAAATGTCAGAATTCAACTTGGCGATGTTTTCTTGTTCATGCTTTCAGTTTCTATTTTTTCTTATTTCATTTAAGGCACTGGTGAAACAAGAGTGCTGTAAACGAAACGTTTTTGTACCACAAAACAAATACGGTCTGGCCTTGCAGATTATCCCGGGGTCCGGGATTTGATATATTTTACCTTAATATGTGTTGGGGACAACAGTCACCACAACATAAGGATGAAAATATTGTACTGGCTGTGGATCAAAAGGAAATTAGAAAAGGAAACACAGAATATCAGCCTGGGACAAGGCTGGGGATTCTTGGTAGAATCCCTACTTTAACTTTGAACTGTATTTCAGGTAATTCTCCCAAAAACAGCAAAGATTTGAACAAGTCACAAAATATATTAATGAACAGCAAAAACCTCTCAGCAAGCTCAAATTAGTAGCAGACTGTTCACTGCACAAAACCTAGGCTCAGACTGATGATAAAATGGAGAATAAATTAAGTTTTTATCAACTATTCTTACTGGCCTTGATCCAGCACTTTGGCTGGGGATCAGGCAATTTTGAGAGGCCTGGGATTGGCCAGGAAAATCTTAGTCAAAGAAAACTCTGGGAACAGAAAGCCTTGGAAGAAGGTTCTCAAAATTTTCCTGGTTTTTCTTGTGCTCTAAATTCAACCCTTTTCTGAGTTTGTCTTCGGGTAATTTTTCTACCAGATTTACTCTAGCCTCAATTAATGATGAGGCACTCATCACACTGGTGGTGGTGGGTCCCCAACAATATATACACAATATTTTATACTGACAAATGCTTCTACATACTTTAATTGAAGTACATTCCACCTCAATCAATGAAAAAAGAAAGAAAAATAATTATCAGTGACCTGAAAAAAAAAGTCCAATCACAGTTCCGCCCTTTCCCGTAACTACAATAACTGACCAGAATTTTAAATTTATTTTATTCCATGTTCATTTGCTCAAGTCAGTACAATACAATATTTGATGTCGGGGCAGTTCATTATTTGTTTTTTTCATAGATGCAGGTTTATCGTTCCTGTGAGAGTTTTTTGTATGAAAAATTTTAAACACTTTTTTATTTCTTTTACGACGAGTCGTTTCCTGTATACGCCACTAAACTGTACTTTAATTTCCTTTCCAGTGAAAATACTCCTGCACTTGATATTCGCCTCTTTACAATAGGTAAACTCGACGAATAACGATGAAAAGTCCGTCTCAAAACTGTTCTGGGAATATTTTGCTTTCTGTACGTGGTTTAGGTCATGCATTGTGGTTATTTTCTGCTTTTGGCGGATAATGCAATCGGTTTTTGCGAATTGATCATTTGAGCATGCGTATATTTTAGCCAAGAAACGATCTAGCATTTCGCATTCGAGTGTACACTAATGTACAATTGAACCGATAGAACTAACCTGGTTTAATTGGGGCTACAAAAATGAAATGAATTAGTGTAAAATTTGCGTGTTCCAAAAATCGTCAACTCAGTTCTTCCAGCAGGGTTATTCCGTATTCCATAAAGTTTTATTCTGCACGGAATGCTTTCTCATGCATACGCTAGGTCAATTTTAATTTCGAAAAAATGAAGAATATCGGAAAGCCTCGAAAAGAGGAATAATTGGAAAAATAAAATTGGGTCGGGGCGGGTCGACGGAGACTACGAAAAGGGCACGTAGGCACTGACAGGGTTTCGCCCACACGAAACAAAAAAGTATCTCTCTCTTTTAAACACTAGCCTTCGGAAGATCGGATAGGATAGACGAATGAAGCGACGTTTTCTTCCCAGCTACGAATAACACGCATGTGCACTCCTATGTACAGAGACGTGAGTCGAAACACTCGACACCCACGCGAATCAGATTCAATTTCGTTCGCGATCAAAAGATAAGCGAGAGGCAAGAGGAAAGAGAGACAAATAACCTCAGAAAAATCAAATCAAAACAACAGGACAGCAGACTCGAAAAATGTTCCTGTGCTCTGAAACTTTTTAATTAGAATTATTGTCCCATTTTACATGTGTCTGACGTTCCAGCAGAGACTAATTATCCACGTAAATAAAGGAGACTCCACTGATTATAGGAGGTGAGCAAATTTCTTTCCTGTATTTGAATGAATGAAAATACGAGGGTTTTCCCAGTTGGACGCATCCTCTAATATTTCTAGACCACATACGAGTGACTGAATTTTTTTTTGGATGTAACTCATAATGTGCTAAGGTTCCGGAATTTTTCCGACTTTTAAAAAAGTTTTTCATTAAACTGCATGATGATAAATGGAAACTTCCCAGTTGCAGCCGGAGTTTTCCACCCGTGTTACCAGGGGCTGCAAATTTGTCAGGCCAGATAAAGAAAAATTTCGAATGTTATTGTTGACCAACCCATGTTGATTTTTATTGTTGTTTTGATCATTATCGTTTTAGATAACTAAATAAGTGAACCATTATCTAAAAATATAGTGGTTGAAACAACAAAGATTCCTTTTTTTTAGCAAGCATCTGACTAATTTTCAGAGCTCTGTGCCATTGTCGAGAACTTTCGCTGTAACTGGAAAGTTTTCCTTTATCATCATGCATTACATGTAAAAACTTTTTTAACAAAAAAAAATTCCAGAACCTCGAAAGATCATGGGGTTTGTCATAATTTTTATTCATTTTTTTAGCAATCATCGCGTCTAGTTTAGGAATGTCGGAGGCCGCGTTCAATGAGCTCATGAAATTAGATGTTCTACATCAAAAGTTCTCAATTCGAACTCCAGAAAAGCTAGAGAAAATCAAGCGACTCTATTGAGATGAAGATAAAAAAGAGGTCTACTAGGACTAGTTTTCCAAGACAATATTTATATTTAACGAAATTTCGTAATTTATTTAGCGCAAAAGAAAATTACATTATTTGAAAGGCATGCGAAACATATGAGGGCCGGATCCATCACTGTTTTTATTTCATCAGAGAATTCAACGAAGAGATTACTGTATATTTAAAGAAAGCTCCTCTGCTCTGATGGAAAATATTGAGTAACTCTGCTTTGTGTATTTGAGATTCTTTATGTTAACGCCTCGCTCGTTATTTTTCATCAATTGGGAAAAGACACCCAGATATATCTTTTAAAAATCTAGAGCTGTCAAATCAATTATCAATCACAAGGACAACCTGTACTGTACACTTATTTTACGAAAGCTTTGTTTTGATATTGGAGTCCATGTGGCACTGTATCTCGCTGGACAGCGTAAGTGCCCTTCATGATTTAGCTTTGAAAATTGTTGAAGGTTTTTTTTTTTAAAAATAGGGACGTGAGCTTTCATTCTGAGTGACAATAAGCGAGTTCTGTTTTCATGGAAGTCATCGTGGAAATGTTTGAAGAGTGGAACGATCCTGCTGCGGAGATATAATATACAGTACACTATGCTGTATACGGGGGCAAGGGCTGTGCCTTTTGTCCATTCTCGCGTGAGGATGAGACCTTGGGGCAGCGGTGGACGATAATTAGCCTAATAGTCTGCTATGACGATCATTATTGCAGCCCGCCGGACAAGTCAGTCTTGTTCTATTATGCACCGGGAAGACGAAGACGAAATGAGGTTCGCGGGCTGATGAATGACCGACGATCAGTTTCACCATCGCGGTGAAGGTGTCGCTGTTGCGCAACCCGCCGACGCCGAAACGTGTCGCGTGACGGCGACGATTCCGCCTTTCATCGCGTCCCACTTTATTTCGTTTTAGTTTACTTGTGTTTTTTTAAAGCCAGGTTTTTCCTATAGGTTCTGTTCACGATTTTTCCCCGTTATCGGATCAGCGAGTCTGTCACGCACATCTCGTCCTTTTACCTGAGGCAATTGGCGGGATTTCTTATTCTTGATCGGCTCAACGCGGCAACCGGATTGATTGGCACTTTCTCAATTTCCGTTCACCATGCGCGTGGATGCTGATAAAAACTGTAATTTTTGTTTCTGATGGTTGAGGTACCTGTTCCACCTCAATTTGGGCGATTGCATTCATTAAGATGTGAAATTCCCCCGAACAGCTGAGATGACCAAAGTTTGAGATGAATGTTGAAAAAAAATAACTATTGGAGGCCGTCGTCATATCACATGAGACTGATTTGAACTTTCAAGAGCACCTTAATGAAAACCTTTTTTTAGATCAAAGCCACTTTCTCGAACACCGAAGTTCGTTTTTTTTTCTCTCTGATTTTTTCTGTCCGTGTTTTGCCTGATTGAACCTGAGGAGCGAATTTTCCTGAAAACCTCCGATGATCGGTGACCAATCAACGACCGATGATTGACCAAGTGGGAAGTAGTTGCTATGTTTTGCGCATATTATACCGTACTTGGTGAGCGTTTCAATTTTAATGACAGGCTACGATTTTAAAATCAAAGTGCAATTTCCAAGCGATCTTGTTTACATAATTAATGCTGATGATAAAATGCGTACTTTGACAAATTCTCATGATTTTGGACGCCATTTCTGAAATCCTTATCCATTGTATAATACGTGTATTGCCTCCAATTGATGCTTTTTTGCATCCAGAACGACGCATATTAGATGACGGTCAGTTTTTAAATTCGGCAGGTAGATTGGCAGTGAGTTTTCCAATGCATCCCTCACATAGATAAATTGAACTTAGCCGCAGTGAAAATACTCCAAGAAAGTAAGAATTACTTCGGCATATCATCAATTTTGAAACTATACTACAGTATCTCGAAGGAAACGCGAAATTTGAAACCATTTGATTAGTTTTCCGATCACTAAAATTTATTAATCAGTTCTTTATAAAACTACCATACGGTCACTAACGAATAAAACTGGGTGTGCTAATCCGTGCTGTTTAGAAACAAATAAGCTGGCACATTCCAAATTAGATTATCAGCAAAATCAAGAGTAACAGTAGGTGTCAAGTTTCTAAGCCTTTTTCTGTGGGTTGTTATCTTAACTCGCTTGGTAAAAAATCTTCTCTTTGGTTGTGTCAATAAATAAATAAAATATCTGATTACAAAAATATTACTGCACAATATATTTCTATTACTTTGGTACACAGAATCACACTCGTATATTCAATACAACAGTCACGCAAGCAGAGTCAAGACAATATAAAGAAGTCTTGCTAAAGTATTGCAAGTCTTCCTGAGAATAATCGTGAGAGTCAGGTCCGATTCTCTAGTGGGATTCTTCTGGGGATTTCAAGGAAAGACTCAAGTTTATATAGCTTCTAGACTATTGGGTTCATGACATATTTCCTGGATTCAGTGATGCATATCCAGGTTTTGGAACCAGGATGTGTATCTCAGGAACTAGCACAGAATTTATTATTCAAATAGTAGAAGCCAAAATTCTGTGAAACATCAATTACTGTAAATAACTGTCAGCAGGAAAAGGAACATTAAATGTGGGCATGAAGGTGAAATGGGTCATGCACATCTGAGTCAGGCAAGCGCAAAAATCATTGAACCAGAACAAGGAGAAAAATATATTCATGGGAAAGTTTTCTTCCCATGTTCATCTAGCTTGGAAAAGAAATTAAGAGAGAAGAAACTCAAAACATAATGTTGAGTATTTTGCAGGATAACAGGGTATTCTAAAAGCAGTAATATGGCTGTCACTTATGAAAGTTCTCCATCATTTTTACTATAAGATGTTGCTATTAACGACTGAAGAGCAATAAGAATTCTAAGTAATCTCCAAAGCAGAGAAATCTGCTGCGTTCCTGTGTGAAAATTGTGAAATACGTGTTCCTAATATGTGCCCCTGACCCGAGTTGAAGTCATAATGGGTAGTCTTTGTGGTGTCAATCAGCAGGTGTTGTGCAAAAATTCCAATACATTTTCGAGAGTTCAGTACTCCGATTCAGAGAAACTAAATTGAGAAACCATTGAGAAATCGCTGGACCGTAAAATTGAAAATCTTCGGAAAAGGGAATTGAACAACCCTCAATTCAACGTTGGGTTCAAGGTACACAGTAAAGTACACTATAACTATTGCGACTGTTCATGGATCATAACAGTAGGAAATAAAGTACTGCAGTACTTTAGTCTTTGAATGAATGGTCCATATGAAATCGAATAATAAAAATCGAGCCACGAAAAAAGGAAAAATAAAAATTAATAACAGAAAGCGGGCTTTCGACATTTCGGCCTCTGTGCACAAAGCAGGTTTCGTGTTCCCACGTGGGTGCTCGAATCTGGGCCAAGCAGTGCGTGTCCAGCACTGACTGACCGAGTACTTGTCGACAGGTGATTAGCGGATTTGTGCCCATGGGTAAATTGATACGTCTTCGCCGTCTTCTGAGAGAAGGGCGTTATTGTCCAACAGAGCTGCTGATGAGTGAGTAGGAGGCGAGCACTAAGATGGGAATGCCCGAATAGAACCCGCGGTTTTACGGAATGGAACCCGATTTTTTTTTTGTCTGTGGCAATATCTGAATGGAATCTTTTCTTTCCCTGTTCTCTTTTTATTGGAATTTGAATGTTATTCACTGGAGCATCCAGAATGCATTTGTGACTGACGACGAGTTACAAGCTTCATTTGCCACTTACCAGTGTTCATGATATGAGGATGACAAAATGTTCCCGCCCCCAAAACGTTAGACATATTCTCATAAAAATCATTGAACTGAGTAGATTTTTTAGAAGAAAAAAATCCTAGTGGATAAATGAATGAAAGAAATAACCATCATTTATCCAAAGGAAGGAACAAGAAGACACGGGACAATTACTGAACAGGCATTCAAACACAAGATCTAATCTCTATTGGAAAAAATTGCATCCAATTTAACCAAGTCAGACGTAACCCAAACTCATGCAACTTAAAATTAGAAAGCCCATATATTTGACCTGTAACGAAATCAGATCTGAATTTTCTCAATCCAACTGAAACTTACTTCGTTGAATAAAGCTGAATATTTCATAACCCTATTTAAACGAATCTGACCGAACTTTGTTAAAAAAAATGTTTCATCCAACGTTCACTTTTGTGATGCCTTTGTAGATCTCTTTATTTGTTTTTCACTCAAGTGCATGATGTGTATGCTGTGGTCTTTATTGTCTTTTCAATTATTGTCCTTGTCTCGAAAAAATCTAAAATCCCCAAATTCTTTCCACTTTAACACATTTTTTGGACGATGAATAATTTTTTCCTGGCATTCATTTCGCAGAAAACTTGCATCAGTCCTTCCCCAACTGCCCGCACTGCAGAACTACTGCAAAAAAGCCCAGCGGAAAATCGAATTCCGGCGGCGGAAAAAGCACGGCGTTGGTTTTGCAAAAATCAGCAACAGCCACGTCGTCCCCCGTCACTTCGTCGGCGGCAAGGTCCGAACGTTCCGGAGGGAAATCTCCCAAGACAATCACGTCTCAAAATCCCCGAATTCCCACCCCATCGAGGCCTACAACATCAACAACATCATCACCGACACCCCAACTCCCCGCAACGAGAACAACAACAACAACAACAAGAACAACGTCAACAAAGCGGAAACTGGAGGCGAGCATCAGGAACCTCGGCGGGAATGAGGCGTCGAGCAGCACAGTGTCACCGACGTCACTCGTCGTCACCGGGAGCAACAAGTCCTCTGCTCCTGGTGTCGGTGTCGGTGCCATCATCCCTCGTCGACGTCGACCCGTCAACGTGGTGAAGCGGAAGCTGGACGCGGACAAGGGCCGGATGTGGGCCCTGCTCGTCACCCTCATGAACACAGTGGACGACATGGACGAGTCCGGCATGAAGAACTTCCGCACCGACGACCACTACGACTTGCCCTGGTGGATCCTGCCCAAGGGCGACATCCGGGCCCACGAGGACCTCAGGAGGAAACTTCTGCGCCACCAGCAACAGCAGAAGCAGCAGATCCTTCGCACCAGCACTTCCGTTTCCCCGTCATCATCATCATCAGCAGTGTCGACTGCTCACACGTCTACTGACGATGACGTCGACGTCGTCACAACAACACCCGCTCTTATTCAAGCTGTCGAGACGATCGTCGAGCAGCATCAGCAGTCGTCGACACAGAAACCGCAGAAGCAAAGGGTGGTCAAGAAGACGAGGCTCAAGTTCGGCGCCAGGACGACGCGCATGGGGCGCCGCTTTCTCAATAATAACGGCGGCTCATCCGACAAGTGTCCGGATTGTCATCCCTACTTCATCAGGGACTTTAGTGCTTGCACACCTTGTGTCAGGATCCGCTGATGACGAGGGATCCGTAGACTAGCGTTTTTCAGGTGGAACACGACAGTCTTTGGAAAAAAAAGAGAATACTGCAAAAGATATGTATTTTGATTCATCGTCGGCAGCAAAACCGAATTCCTCAGGAACATACGTACGAATTTACTGCAGCGATGAGTTTGAGATATTGTTCGATTTTATTTTTACTTTCTTTCCCCCAAAGAATTTGTTTGCTTTACGAGCATCATGAAACCGTTACCAACTTTTGCTTTCCCCATGTTTTCGTTTTCTTTTTTTTTTCTTTGTTCGGAAGCCGGAATACGTCTTGAGAACTACGAAAAGGATTCGTTTTGAGTCGTTAAAAAGGTTATTTGCTCGTGAAGACTTGTTTTATGTGAGTTATTGCGAATGCAGTCGGTGCCGCAAAATAGTGGACCAAATTTCAAAATTCTTGCACGGTTCAAGTTACGAAACTGAAAACAAACAACATGATGAAACGCATTTAATACTCTTGGACTTTTCAGATAGCTGCGTTTACGATTTAAAAAATGTTCAACCTCTACGAACGTTTGAATAATAATAATAAGTAAAAAACAAATAAGAATAATTTCTGGTAGGTTTCCTTTCATTTCTTTCAGGAAAATTAAAAGGGTTGCGCATGTTGTGCGTATCTTTCAATGACTATTACGAAACGTTCAGTCATGCAAAATTTTGTGAATATTCAGAGTGATTCCTTGGATATTTTAATTTCATTATTATTATGAAAAGTTTTTCAAGAAACTCATCAGGAAGAAATATAGGTTTTGTGAGGCCACAATAATAAATCAGCTTTTTTTTTAGAATTACCAAGTACCTCGATGAAAAGCTGGGAACATAGTTGACCTTACATTTTGACATGTTTATGATTGAATATTTATATCCGGAGAACAAATAAACAAAAGAAGAACGTTTTAAAACCCTGACTACGACGCTTCAGAAAACCGAGTTCTACCGCTGTGGGAATTTTCAGTAGTGTTTTACAGTCAGGAAGCGTTTTAGGGTGATGTTGACATCTCCGCAGAAGGTCAAAATTTTCAAGATTCTCAGGTCATTTGAAGCTACATGGAACTGGGACAAAGCGAAGATCAGACAAACATTTTGTCCTCCTTTGTATTTATTTTATTCATACCTGAATAAGGATCACTACATTTCATTGCATTTAAATCATCCGTGGAATTTTTAGAGTACACTTTTAGTAGTGCACTTTCAGTAATGCTTTTCCATTAATGCAGTTTTAGAGATTTTCATTTTATTTTGCAGTCTCATGACTTCAGATTTTTGGGAGATATTTGCAGCCTAATCATTGAAACCCTGGGTTTCGTTTTCTCCTGCATTACGTACATTGATCAAATATCCGTGTTGCGTTATTGAGTCAAGGTTGGCCCGAAGGATAATTCCATAATCTCCGTCAGAGTGTCTCTTACGTAAAATAAAATTTCCCCCAAGGTACCCCAGATTGCTGGACAATTTAAGACCAAAGTTGCGCAAGAAATTCAGCCTCCGGGAGCCACAATTTTGGCATAGGAGAGAGGAAAAAAAATGAATCTGCTAACGGTGTTGATACTATGATAGAATAATGAGCCGACACGCAAACCTACTCTCACCAAATCCTAGATGAAAAGATTTGGAAAAAAAAGGAAATGAAATGTTTTGCGTGTTCGGGTGCTCTCAGCTCGCAAAACCGAGTCCCGGGCTCGGATTACTAAACATTGTCGTGAAGTTTGCCATTTTTCAAGTGTCATGGTCTATTATACTTTTGTGTTTTGAAAACGGAGGGAGAGAGAAAAAAATTCTTGTACTGCGTTTTATTACCTTCTGTGTCGACTCATGCGTTTCATGCCGTCTGTTTCACTTGAACATTTCGGCCGGTGAGAATCATGCGAAAATTCAGAGAAGATTGACGTTCAAAAAAATCAGTGTAGTATACAATGGATGAATAGAAGAACCACTTTAAAAGGTTGGTATTTGCAGATAAAACACCTGCTGTCCATTTTCGAGACAATCCATACGGAAATCTTCAAGGGTTGTCCCTGTCGGACGCGACCTCTGATGTTTTTAAATTAGGTGTGATTTTAAAATGAATAAAATTACGTGCATTAGCAAATAATGTTCAAGGAGGTTCTGGGATTCTGCTAGGATTTTTAAAACAGTTTTTCAATACACTGCATATTATGATATAGTGAGAAATTTCCAATTACTGCTAGAGTTCTCCACTCGTGGCACATTGTGCTAAAAGTTCATCAGGCGAGTAAAGAACAAATATAATTTTGTTGTTTAATTACCCTTTAAAATCTTTTTTACATTTTAGATAACAGTTGAGCAAAAAATCAATTTTTTTTACCTAGCCTGACCAATTTTTAGCAACGTGTCAACTCACGTCGTCCATTCGGAAATTCATTAAATTTCGACATGAAGACATTTTTTTCGCTCGGGGTTGTAATAAATCTGGTCTCACGGACGTATTTTGAACCATGGAATTAGAGATTAATTGATGATCAATAAGTTGAATGAACTTCCTTTTGAAAGTCTTTTTTCATTATGAAATATCGAGGCCTTCTAATGCGCCGTTTCGTAGGTCATGAACCAGCTTTTTCATATTCCATCCTCCAATTCTTTCTGCACTCGGGGAAGAAACATGATGTTCACGTGAAGATCGAAGTAAAGGAAATTAGCAGACAATTCAGCAAAAATCCTTGTTTTCTCGCGACTTTTTCCAAACACAAATCCGATCATCAATCGATGCCTGCATCTCGAACACACCCTCGTAATGACATCTCAAACCGAAGAACGGAATAAAGAGAAAGCCTGCTCAGAAAAAAAAACTGCAAACGCAACATCGGCGTGTATATAAGAAAGAAGCTCGTTCGTGGAAAATGTTTTCGTGCAATAACACTGAATATAAATTCGAGTGCTGAAAAATATATCTGCCTTCAACGCCGCAGTACAGGGAAAGAGTTATCAGCAGAAAGGCAAACCAAAATTCTAATAAAGCAAAAAAAAAGGAAAAGAAAATCATGAATTGGCCAAAGTCCCTCATTTTTTTTTAAATCTCATCGACGAGGCTCATCTTCTTCCTGCCTCAGAAGAACCCAGAAAAAAATGGTTCGCTCATGATGATGATCCTTGAAAAATAGCGGATGAAGCACGAAGCAGTAGTCAACACCACATCTAATCCGGAATATGATCCACAGCGACACACGACTTACTCCTCATCTTTTTGCGTGAATGGGTTCGACACAAGGAACGGGGATGACGAGCGTGGTCCATGGATCGACACACGCCCGTGTCCCGTTCTTGGAAAATATATACCATCATCGTTCGTATATCATTGCACTCGGGGAAAGAAAAAAAACGCGAATCCTCGCATTCGAGGCGGGGTGGGCAAAAACAAGACAAAAATAATGAAAGACCGAAACAAAAAAAAAACACACACACGGAAAAAAGCAACTCGTCGATGACTCGGGTATTCTCTCCCGGGATGAGTTGTTGCGATGATATAAAGATTCATTTCCGATAATTCCTCGCCGTCTGCAGCTGGTCGCTAGTAGGCCTGCGTGGGTGTCGGGGCCGAGTCCATGTCGCCGACCCAGGAGTCGGGGCTGGGCGGGAACTCGGCGTAGTTGCCGCCGCCGACACCTGGCCCACTCGGCTCGTACGTCAGCATCCTGGCTGCTGGCCCGTGGTGGTGAGCTGGCCCTGCGGAAGCAAGGGACAAACATAACGAGTGTTAGATAAAACCGTCGATTTACCCATGTAAGTCGAATTTATAAGGACAAGGACAAAGAAATTCGACTTAGAGAGTGTTTGATTTTTGGAGCTGTCCAGTTGAGGAAACAACACTTTTTATCGTGAGAAGAAGAAGTGAAAAAAGTGTGGGATATCATATATGAGAATATTCTGGGCCTAAACTTGCTCCTTATTGATTTTACACCTTGCTGAACTTGGAGGCAGTGGTTCATTTGCTATATTTGTCTTTCACTTCCTTTCAAGATGCATCAAATTATTTTTAAAATCATTTTCTCTTTCATACTTCAAGGACATAATAACCAGGCAGCCTCAGAAAATTTGACTTACAGAGATTTTTGAGAAAAAGACTTTGAGTCGGGGAGATTTTTAATGTATTGATTCTAAGTAGGGGATTCTGACAGGGACTTGAAAGAAATTCGACAAAGGCAGGAATTTGACTGGGGTATAGGTTTGACCAGTGGCGGCCCTAGGGTGGGGCAAGAGGGGCGGCCGCCCCAGGCCCCGCGCTTGAGGGGGCCCCGCACTCAAGGGCGGCCCCGCCATTCAGTGGCTCTGAAAATTGGCTGTCCCCTTCAAAATGTTTTCCACGTTTTTAAAACTGGAAGGAGTTCTAAAAAAAACTAGTCTATTCTTACCTCTTTACAAAGTTTGCTGACAAGTAATCTTATCCATTAGCAGAGCACAACAGAGCCAGCAATGCATAAGAATATTTGCGTAGGAGCTTTCCTACTGTATATACATTTTTCAATCTTCACTGAAATTTCTGTTGAACATAAATGCATTTTTACATTTTATAAGGTCTTGTTGAGTTCTTAAAAATAAGAATTCAAATAGAAACAATGCATATGGAATTTTGAATCACCATTAAATACTGTAATGGTAATCTTCAATTTTAAACTTTCCCATGTAGTTTATGCAATTATGGTCCAATTTGCAATCAATATTTCTAAAAATATGATGATCAAGATTACAATGAAATTCACATTCATTCATCATGACTTCAAAGTAAATATGCTGCTTTCTCTATTACGGATAGAATAATATTTTTTCTGGAACTTGCTAGATCATGAACTTTATTGATTTTAATTATGTTTTGTAATTGCATTTCCAGTGTATTCCTGGCAAACCTCACAAGAACAATTCCTTTTAAATCCCCCTGAATTGGACGTTTTTGGCTCTAAAGCTAGTCCCTTGCCAGTAAAATTATCCTGCAGAAATGCACTTCTGTTATAAAGTGCAGGCCAGATTTTAGAGCAGCTGTTCCAAAAAAATGAGAAAAATAATATCTGTGATGTTTTTTTAAACAGATAAGCTGAATTTCTAAACATTGGTACTGTGTTAATGAGCAACATTTATAAGAAGCTCAGAAAATGATTTTCTCAATCAACCTGTATACACAAATTAGGCCATCATTGTGAAACTTGAAAACTGCCATGACAATTTTTTAAAGTCCTCTCAAGTTCATCCTAAAGATTATGAGCAGTATAACTGATACATCTGTAACAGTAAAACCCTGTAACAAAGAAGAATCAGAGGGCATGACTTTCTGCCCTCATTTTATTGTTCTAACTGTCTGACCTGAATTCCAGGGTGTCTGGAATTTTCAGTTCACTTAGCTTTTCAACAGAACATTGCACCATGCCCGAGCAATGGTGAAATGTCCCTGTTCTAATTGTCCCATGACTTATGGTTTGCCCGGATTGCCTGGTGACTTGTGCCTCAGTGTGTTTTCATTCCTTTGTGTTGTTTGCGTATACAAGCACGTGGTTTGCTCTGTTCAGGCAGAGCACTTGTGCAGTTTCCTAGTATTGGGTTGCAATAAATTACATACTAAAAGAAATACTTAGAGTATTCATTTCTAGTTTGAGTAAAAATCTCCCTCCTGGGAGAAGTAACGCAAAGACAACCAAAACTTTAAGTATTCACCTTTAAAGTCTCACAGTAAAATTTAAGATAACACATCAGATACATTTTCCAGAATAACCCATGCAAAAAAATGTATTTAATCTGCAGAATTTTAAAATAAATGAATGCTGATCAGCTTAATTTGGTCTCATGATCTCTCATCACAAAGATGATAGCCGTTGAGTTTTGATTAGCTGCACTTCTTTTCTGCAGTAATTATTATTTCTATTATATCAATTTTATCTGCAATGTTCATTTTGGTTATTGGTTATTTTAAATTTTGAAAATTTGAATTGTAAAACCAATTCAGCCAAAACAAACAATTCTGCATTTAAAATATGCTATAGTAAAAGTTGCAAAAGACCTTTTTATAGCTTTCAAAAATGTAATTAGATTTGCAGCTGTGCTTTGATAAAAATCTTGTTTTTCATTGTTCCAGTGCTGTTTTAGAATTGGCAGGGAGCATTTTTTAAGGGGCCCCGCATTTGACATGCTTGCCCCAAGCCCCGCAAACCCTAGGGCCGCCTCTGGGTTTGACTTATCTATATTCACCTGTTGACCTGTACTATAATTACAGCAATACATTATGTCCCATCGGCGAGGGAAAAATAAGAACAATATTGTTGTCAGACAGTGCGCAGATATTACAGCTGAACATCAATAATGCCAATCTCCCTGAGTAAAAAACCTTCCTATGTCAATTTTTTTTTTCAAGGCCCTGTCAGAACTCCCTTAGATTAAATGCGGAGTAGAATCCTCCTTCAAATCTGCGTAACTTAAACTGTCTGGAGGCCATTATTTTATTTATACAAGAAAAATTAAAACAATAAAAAGTAACCTGTCGTGTTTTGAAAGGAAGTGAGAGACGAATTTGTCTGTATATTAAATGTCAGTAGAAAATTTCCTTCGATTTTTGTGTGTGGTATTTTAGCTTTGCAATTCCTTGTTTGGATAGCGCTGAAGTCTTGAAAAATCGTCTCACGAGGCAATTTAATTCCTGTGTGCTCGTCAATTATTCAAATACATATTTAATTAATCAATTAAATACTCCTGGAGGGTAACCAAGCAAGCGAATCATGATACCAGAGAGTCTGATTTCTGTGCTGTCAGGTAGATGTCGCATGAGATCCCAGAGAATTCTTGATATAATCTAACAAAAAATTATGATATCACACGAAGTATTTCGCTATGTTTTAATGACTAAAACCTAACCTGAATCACATGCATGACGTTAAATACGATAGCGGAGGAAAAGATTTGTGTTTCGAGGGACATATTATCAAGATGCAACTTCTTTTCAGAAACAATATGAAAAAGGAGGACATTTTGGAGACGAACTATTGCTGGTTGACAGAACGCTAAGAAAGGAAATTTAGAATGTTCAACCTTTCTAAGAAACAATCGAAGGAATAGTTCTTACACTATGACACAGCTATAAAGAGAGAACAATATTTTCTTACGTCAAAATTATGTCACAATTTTGTGTAATTTCTTAATCCACGTGTTTGGTCTTCTCAAGAGAAGACAAAATATTGCCCCTTTATTTTCATTACCAGGAACCAAGCTCTTATTGGGAGAGGTTGTCTCCATAATTTCAGGATGTCGTCCTTCATTCCTTCGACAAAAAATTTCTCAAAGGTCATTTTGAGACTGAATGTTCAAAAAAAAAGACTCTCGGGGAAATTTCAGAGCATGATTCGCCGTATTGAATAAAGAATAGCTACATTCATATGATGTGTATGTGTGAAAATGCAATTATGTAAAAGAAAAACGGGTGAGAGAAGCCGGGAACAACAGTCGAGACCAGACACGCCTTATAGGGAGCTTCTGAAGCTTTTCAATTTTCTCGATTTTCTTATTCGTAGATTTCGGTAGTGCGTGGTATTTCATGACTCTTATTTTGCTTGGAACATCAAAATAAAAAATCAACTGGCCATCATTGCTGCTTTATACAAAAATACTGTAATCGAACGCAACAAAGTATGCCTTCAAACGTGTTTCAAAAGATGAACTCGGACGAACCTGGAGCGAGGCCTGGTCCGCCGCAGAGTCCCATGTCTGGGAATGGGAACACGCCGGGGCCGAGAGGATGTGGCGGCAGTCCGGCGGCGGCGGCGGCGGCGGCTGCTGCAGCAGCAACTGCTGCTGCGGCGGAGACGCCACCTAGGTGCGGCGACGGCGAATGCGGGTCCCCGGCGCCCGGGTACGGAGGCGTCCCTGGCGTGCCACTCAAGTACTGGCCCATCGAGCTGCCCAAACTGTGCGGGCCAGAACCGGGCTCCTCGATGCTCATGGGGCCACCTGGTGGGTAGCTGTCGCCCGGCAGCTCGCTCGACAAGTCATCTGCGAACAAATGAATCAATCAATCTATCAGTAAATTAAAGAAGCAATCAATGCGTCATTCGAATCATGTATGCAATTTCAAGCTCCGTTCATTGCTTTTCAGCTCACTTCCATCAAAACGACCGTTGACTGCAAATTCTGTACGTGTAATCTGACTGCAGAATTGATGCGAAAACAGATCTGATACTGCAGAAAAGAGGTTAGAACAGATGGGTTTGATTTGCGCAATGTTTCCCAGGAAATTAAATGATCTCTAAATCTCACATACATTCCAAAAAATATGTTTAGAAATTTCCATGCAGTATTTTTGTTAAATTAACGCATTTACGTGTCCAAGTATCGCGAAAATTTCATTCACAAACTGATTTTTCTCTTTATGGAAGAAATCAAGACCATAAACCTCTGCAATCAGGCAGAATTGATATTCAGGATACTTTTGATTCAGAAAAGTATTTCTTGAATGCTTGTATTCGTACACAAAATGAAACGTACGATTTATTTCCACAGAATCAATTGCCTATATTTATTACCATGTTATCAATATAATTTTTTTTACCTTACAAGTACACGTAAAGGCGGCAGATTTTAAGAAACTGCCAGTTATAACAGAATGAAAAACAATGCAAAGCATTTCAAAAAAATGTCAACGCTGGCGATCTTTAGCGTGACTGACTGCATTCGGGAAAAAGTTTTCAACGAAAATTTCTAAAAAAAAACCCACTACTAGACAAAGTTTGAACAAAAAATAATGAAAATTTTCGATCATATGAGAATACTGCATATTCAATTTTTTTCGTAAATTATATCACTGCAGGATGATAAATCAATATTCTAATTCAAAGAAATGGGAACTTGTTCCCTATTTTTTCCCGCATCTGGAAGTTTCATGCCAAGCAGGTCATGTCTTACACAAATATAGAACAAAACCAATCCTGAATATGCTTCATGTAAATGTCTTTATAATTTTAGGATTGATTGACGGACTGCAGTATAAAAATAAAAAACTTTATCATACATACGAGGGGCTATTCCACAACTTTGAGCCAAGTTTTAAACGGATCCTTTCCTTATTTCCTTACAACTCTCCAATTCTTCATCATGAGTATTTCGTGATTACTTTGCAGCATACAAAGATATGAAAATAAACCATTTCTCTCGTTCGCTCATCAAAGATTAAACTATGTGAGCAAGATTCTCATAGATGAAAAAAGGAATATATGGTGATAATTTCAATCTATTTGATAATTGACTGAGTTTTTCATAAGAATCATCATACCTTCAAACAATCACACTGAATTTAAGCAGTAATAGCTCCTGCTTATTTGAAACTACGGCAAAAACAATTTAAGAAAAAGAGAATTATCATGCACATACGTTTCCTTCGATTAATATATAATTACGAGACATTAAATTTCGAGGGTATGATTATGGATAGCACATGAAAAATTGTTTCAGGTACCTGAGAGAAAAATTCCACTCGTTTATTTTGAAGGACCCTTTCTTTGACGTCATGCGAAAGTTCTGATTTTTTGGACCTCGTGATATTTCGGAACTGTCCATAGTTTTATTTCTAATTTCCCTGTAAATGTTTCACAATTAAGATGGCAAATAGGAGAAAAAGAGCAATGCCTGAGTTTGCTTTTTAACACGTTTTTATTAACTCGCTTTCTTGTCCGTTTGTCTGTCCGGATCAAATTTTGCAACTCAAATTTCGCTCACTTCCCGACTAGCTAGCAAGCTGAAACTTTCAGGATAGCTTAGAAACTATGGTTTTTTAGATTAATTTTTTAATCTACTATAATTATTATTTTTTGGAGCGGGATCTACTGAATACTGAAATGTTCCACCCGGCGGAAATATTTGGTAAAATCCTCTGATGGAAAAGTTGTATTCTCGGCGCTTCTACGCGGCAAAGTTGGCAGGGGAATTCTTCCGAGAAGAAAAATACGCACACAAGAACTGCATCTAGAATAGGCAGGTTAGGATGAAATTCGAGAAAACCGAAGAAAAGAAAAAGAGCAGCAGCGAACGCGTCTCCTGGATTGCATCCAGTCCCGCACAAAACGGAAGAGGGCCGGAAGGGCGTGGCTCAGCACGATTCGCTCCATCCGAAACCCCACTTCCCTCACCAGCCATCAGCAGGGTTTCCAGGGTTTCTCCCCAGAGAGAAAGAGAACCCCCCTCTGTCTCTTCAAGCAGCAGGACCCCTCCCTTAGGGTGCATACACTTCCCTGCCTCTTTTTCTGATACAGTATTTTTTTTTTTCAATCGAACATTTCAGCCTAGCACGCGACGCAGCTCAATAAGAGTAACGCTCGAAAAAATGACTAACTTGTGTGCGAATAAAATGCAATGCTCTGCTTTTTGTTGTTGTTGTTGTTGATGTAATAAAGGTCTCTGTATAGAATTATAGATGCATGAGGTACAGCTCGGAAGAATAACTCTATCCCAGTTCAGGGAGGAAACGAAGCTTCCGCTTCGCCTCTTCCATGATTTCACAATTTCCGCTTTATTATGGCTAGTCTGGTTTCCCACGAGTTTTACATTTTCTTACGCATATTTCAAGGCCTTTTATGGGAAAAGAAATGCGTTCCTCATTGATGGGTTCGAAGCCTACAGCTCATGTTCTTTATGAATCTGCGTTTTTCAAATGGCATTTAAATACGTCTTCCTATGTCCGTGGGCTCGAAAATCGTCCTAAAATAATCTAAACTAATTCTTTGAGATCAAATCCTGTACTACGAAAGACTTTCGGGAATATTTTTTTACAAGAAATTTTAAACATAGACTTGGAGACTACTTATACATACTTCAGGGTAAGACTTTGGGAGTCTATTTGGACTCCGATTCGGAAAGCAAGATTTTTTTTTCTACAAGAAATCGTATCTAGTTGAAAAAAGTCCATTTTAATTATTTTTATCATTAAATTCGATGGCATCAAGTATAGAAAGACACCTGAAGTATTTATAATTCATTAAACTTCTACTGAAAATATTTAAGTGTGAGTACTGTATTTTACCGTGCAGTAAATGGTTTCAATGGACTCTTGGTTAAAATTCAACGAAGAAATCTTTAACAATTCTGGACGAAAATGTTTAAAGGAAGTTCACCGGCACTCGTAGTAGTTTCGTTCATCGTGAATATTTTTCGCTTTAGTTGCAAAGAGATCATTGCCTACAATCATAATTACCAAATTAGATTTGGAGGTCCCTTTTTTCCACTATTGAAACAAATTAATTAAGTTGTTCACGAAGATGACTGCAAGGCTGGCAAGATGAATCTCGTTATGGCATCGTTTTGCAATTAAATTTCCCATTATAGGTCGACATGAAGTGAAATACACTTAACACCAATTCTTAAAATGTGTTCTGGAATTATTTTTCTCGAGACAAAGCACATCGAGACACAGAGAACAGATTGATGATTTTTGCAAGAATGTTGCGAAGTAAATAAATTAAATTTGGCGCTTTGCGGGGGAATATTCTTATTGTTTCTCTGATGCTGTATATTTTATACTGAATGTGCCATTTTGAATCGATCTGGGTGAAGTTCAAAAACTGGAAGTTTTTACAACTTCCAATTCACAGCAGCTTTATTTTTTAAACTGTTCCCAGCATGCATTTCTTCATTATTACTCGCGAAAAGCTGAAATGACTTGTGAAAAAGATAAAAGTTTGAAAGTGACAATGTACGTTTCGCTCAACTCGCTTTTGGTTTGTTTCGGTTTGGAGCTCCTTCAAAGTGGACTTTGAAGTAGACTCAACGAAAATTCCGAAATATTTTCTTTAAAATTGCTGGCCTGTACTAATATCATTCAGAGTACTGTACAACATATGCGCACCGATCGTCAAATTTGATCTACAGCAGTACTTCTGAAGCGGTTGTTATGATTTCCAAATTTTGATGAAAAGGTGCACAACATCGTTAGATTTTAATTTTTTGCAGTAATACATTAACTTTGTCGGCCACCTCGAGTGTATTTACTTGCTCAAGTACCGCACACCAGCTTGAGCAGGAAACGCATCCAGGTTCTTTAGTTTGAAATTTTGATTAAATTCCATTGCTGAGTACAATGCCCCTCCCCCCTCATTTTAATGGATCTAAAACGGCAATATTCCCAAAAAATAACACAAAAATTTGCATTTAGACATGAAACAAACCTGAATGCAATAATTTTCAATTCCTTTCATAGAAATACTGTAGGTCTTTCTTACAAAATTGGTCAAAAATCTCCCATTCGAATTGACCACGATGCCCAACTAAACTTCTAAATCTTCAAAAATTTTCATACCTGCCTGTCACAGGTACCCTCTTTTTTCCTCTCAATTTTGGGAAAAAAATTTGCTTGTTTCCCGTAAGTAAATACATTAATATTTGTATGGGAGAAACAAATATTAATACAATATCGAAACAATATCGAAAAGGTTCTTCCTGGCAACACACAGTATACACAACACCGTTTGATCTCTGGCCAGTCCTCTCTCTCTCTGTGCGTGCCGCTGATGTTGCAAGAGGATCCCTGGGGGATCCGAGCTCGGGGATGGGAAACTTCACGGTTGGCTTTTCCCAGACGTCCCCGGGGACCTGGAGACGCTCTCGCCACTCCGATGCATGACTCGGGGCTTCGCGAATTAGTCTAATTCGCAGAAAGGCTCGCAAGCAAAAAAAAAAACACTTCGTCGCTCCCTCGAAAAGTCAGTCCTGAGCTGCTTCGCCCAGGGATCGAGTCGGGAACAAAGCGGAACAAATGCCGAGCATATGCGAGTCATTTTCCGGCATGTGTCCTGCAAATTTCCCGCTGATGGGGCAAGATTTACGACCCCCGGGGCGCGCTTACCCCTTCTATATATTTTCCCGCAGCTGGCTCGTATATAGCTGTTATACAGGACTCGGGACCCGCAGCCAATTTTTTCAGACAGCCTCCATAAAAAGGAAGAAACATTGGCTACTTATTACTGTATATAATGGTAGCACTCTGACAATTGAAATAAAGCAAATTGAGATGAGAGTGTATATGCCCAGGATCTTCGACTTCAACTCAAAAGCGTCATCTACCTGATTGAGTTACAACCTACAGTAAAATAAAAAATATGCTCAATATTTTTAAGTTGGATTGAATGAATATTGTTTCATCAATTTGTACCTTATGTTGTGGAGCAAGAATATATGCTGGGAAAATCCCCAGTGAAGATGTTCACTTGAAATTCTTCTCAGAAAATTACACGTTCAACGATTACGTCTACTGTACTTTATTTCTTCCATTAATTCCAGCATTTCCTCTTTACTTTTGAATTCCCCTTTATACATTTTCGTCCTTTTTACACATTTGATTTTTGTATTATTTATTTGGCGGAGAATTCCTTGCCTTGTTGTGATTTGTGAGATCTCTTGGAATGTTTTTTCCATACTGATTTTAATAACGTATTTACTTACGGAAAACAGGCACATTTTTTCACAAAATTTGGAGGAAAAAAGAGGGTACCTGTGACAGGCAGGTATGAAATTTCTTAAAGATTTAGAAGTTTAGTTGTGCATTATGCTCGATTCTAATTTCGGACCAATTTTATAAGAAAGACCTATTTCTACGAAACTCTTTTAAAATTATTGAATTAAAGTTTATTTCATGTCTAAATTCAAATTTTTGTTCTATTTTTGGGAAATATTGCAGTTTAGGAGCCATGAAAATTAGGGGTGCAATGTACTCAACAATATAATTTAATCAAAATTTCAAACTGAAAAACCTGGACGCGTTTTCCTATTCAAGCTGACGTGCGGTACTTGAGCAAATAAAAAAAAATCTAATGACAAAACTAGAGAAATGTATTCGAAGTGTCTCCTTTTGAATAAATCTTTCTAGCTACAAACCAGTTAATTATAACCCTCATTATAACTCATTTTCTGTGGGTTTCATTTATGTTATCTTGTTGTGATCGACAAAAGTAACACCTGAGATGATGATGATAAAGTTTTTTTTATTCTCATGACGATAGAGTCAGAAATAGAAAAAAAGCATCCTTTGATTATGCAGATGGGAGACAAAGAAAAAAAATAATAATAATAAATGTGGCTCACCAGTGTCAAAAGAGGTCTCGGCGTCGGTGTCGTCGCTGAGGCGGTCGTCGCGGCCCTTGCCGCCGCCGTCTCGCCGCGGCGACCCTGCACCGCCACCCGCTCCACCGCCGCCGCCGCCTGCTTTCATGCTGCGGAAGTAGTTGCCCCACCGAGTCCGTCCGGCGTCCTTCTTGAGCCGCTTCTCCTTGGCCCGTCGGTTCTGGAACCAGACCTGGACCACCCGCATGTCGAGTCCCGTCTCCTGACTCAGCTGCTCGCGGATGTGACGAGACGGCTTCGGGCTTCGGTTGTAGGCCGTCTTCAGGGTTTCCAGCTGCTTGGCCGTGATGGTCGTCCGCGGCCGCTTGTTGGCGGCTTCCGCTTCTGAAAATATATAAATGAGCAATAAACATAAAATAAATTAAAAAATAATGATGATGATGCAGCTGGTGGACTCTCTCTTTCTGCAACGAAATTCAAGGGACCAGAAAAAAAAATGCAATTTAGGGAGAATTTTGTGGTGGAAACCCTCAAAAGACCTTTTGGGGAAAGAACCCACCTAGTAGGGTACAAACAATTGTTATGCAAAGAAAATCCTTGTGTAGACAAGCTTGTAATAGAGAGAGGTTACCCGCAATAATAAATAATACATGACCAGGATCATAGAATCCCAAAGAAAGAACATTTTAGGAGTAAGGCGGTAAATATAGGTAATCACAATAATAGGCCGTTTTCGGCCAACACCGGAGTCTCCTGAAATGTTTGCAATATTCCCAATTATAATATTTTACATATGCAAATTCATCCTCTCAGAGTCACAGAAGTTCAATCAGTGAAGTTGGACCTGGTTATAGGTGGAGTTTTTGTTGTTGAAACTTTGGGAGTTTTTTATAGCTTCCGGATAAAAAATATGAGATTTACAAGATTCAACCTCTTGAATGTGAAATTATTGTATATCAATACTGTATTTGTTGCAGAAATAAATTCATTCATGTTCATTTAGAAACAAGGCTTTTGAAGTCACTGCTTGCACCAAAAGGTTGTGCATCAGTGAGATAAGAATCTGGCATGAAGGTTTTCCAGATTCTTATCACTGAAGAAAAGTTAGGTTTAGAAAGTTGAGAATATCTCTAGATCTGTCAATCAAGTCCATTTTCATTTGATTATTAAAAGTTGAAGAACATCTTTAGCTTCAATTTAAGATGTTGCGAAATTTTTTAATTGCAAAATTCATGAAGTTATTTGCTTCAGAAGTTTGTGTGTCCGGTATTGCGCCATAGGCAAAGCATCTTTTCTTTGCTGATTTTATTTCTTTTTGAAAGTGAGTTTTTATTGCACAATGCGAGATTTTATTTTCTGATTGTGTGTGTGATGGTTGTCTTCATGAAACCTGGGATCAGAGACAATAATAGAAGTCCTCTTTTAATATCCAGGAAGGAGTGAGGATGTTCCAGCTTCCCTTATTTTCTGCGCCCATAATGTAGTTTCGCATTATTAAAATTAAATTCCCTTGGAGTCTGGTAACTGACTCAGCACTCAGATTTCTCTTGCATCTGGAATGTTTTGAATGCACCTTAAAATCTGTAATACTGTACCTATTATTTTGATTGGAAAATGAGACCAATTGACTTATGTCATAATTGTTTGTCAAAATGCAGCGAAGTAGTGGCTTGCTTGCAATCTGTCAGCCTTATCCGAGGGCCGTATTTTCATAAACCGGTGAGACAATATAGGTCATATTCTCTTTTTTTAAATGTAGTCGAAACTACGTTCATCCACTTTTTTTTCCCTTTTCCCTGCCATGAAACTCTATTTTATTCGCGGTGAGAAGCGCGGAAATGAGGTATTCGTCGTCGACCCGGGCCTGAGTAATTTGTTTGCGCAGAAAAGGGATCACCGAGCGCAGGTAAAAAGAATTATTTTTTTTAAACGGTCGACTGGAGGAGATATTTTGCGTGAAAAGAGCGCCAATATTTGCACACTATCGATTGCTGGTGAAAACCCCTTTCCTATTTCCTTCTTCCCCTTTCCTTTTTTAATTTTCTGTCTACTTCGTTTCCTCGTGCTGTGGAGTAATGGAGACTCGAATGTTAGGCAGGAAATTGAATGCGCAAATCCGGGAGCGCGCGACTTCAAGGAATTTTAATGAAAACGTTGCACCGGTCTCGCCATTTACCTCGCTTTCATAGTTTTATCTCGTGCAAAAAGGGATGCCTAGAAAATTCCGCAAAGCAGGAAATGAATCCTTGACACCACGACGGATTTGCTCCGCATCCGAAGAATTTAACCCCAGAACAGTACCTCCTCTAGGAGTATTTTTCAGGCACTAATTCCCTTCCATTGCAGATAATACGCACCTCAAATTTGCGGTTTCCTGCTGAGAATGTTTTGGTTTTAAGCGTTAAGTGGATATTTCTGACGAATGGAATCTTATCTCCATTGTTTTTTTTACCATATAAGTAATCGTTCTGAAGTAATACGGTAAAAAGAGAAGTCACGCGATGAAATCCAGTGTTAGTACATCAGCGTTTAACTTAGGCGCGTACTTAAAGTGCAAGTCAACATAAGAACTTCAATCTGGATGGATAATCAAATTATTGAAATTTTTATGAATTTTTTTCCAAGAAAGTATGCTTGACATACTGCTTTATTCCAGTGATCATGCGGTTCTTGATTAATAAATGTTACTCTTAAACGTAGTGTACGAGTATTTTCTGTTTGTTGCAGCCAGCTTATACTTCAGTAAGATTAGTATTTTAAAGAAATTTTCAGAAACTGGAGGTCTAAAATAAGAAAATTGTATTTCAGATTTTGATTTATTGTCTTCATTCTTTTAGCCAAAATGGTTGAAAATTACATTAATTCCTCATATATCTGATGCAAAAGTACTTTAACGCTCTTTCTTACCTGTTTACCATAAAATACCATTCCTACATTCTCATTGAATCAAGAATATCATTATAACAAGTTTTTCATCGTAGCATTTTTTTTTTCTTAGGTCCCTGAAAGTTCATTGCAATGAGATTTTACTGCATTATAGTCGAACCTCTCTTACTCAGAGTTGAAGGAACCAGCAAAAATATTCAACACAGGGAGGTTTTCAGTTTGGGGGAACAAGCATTTTTGTTGTGAAAAGAATGCAGGGAATTGCAAATGGTGATATTCTAGGCCTAAAATGGCTTCTTGAATCAGTGGACAGGATACTGAACTTGAGGGCAGGGGTTCATTTGCCCAATTAGTCTTTCACGTCCTTTCAAAATGCATCAAGTGACGTATATATTTATTGCTTTTCTCTTTCCTGTTTCAAGAAAATGATATCCTAAAGAACTCAGGAAATTTGATTTGTGGAAGTTTCGAGAGGAGAATCCTGTGAGTTGAGGAATTTCTTGAGGCATTCTTTTCAAGGGAGGCATTCAGACAGGTATACTTGAAAAAAAGATTTGACTTGGGGAGGTATTCCACCTATATAAAAGCAGTTGACGTTTTTGAGGATCAACTTTATCAAAAAGTAAATAGAAGCGAGCCTGAAAAGCCGTCCCCATAGCTATACTAAACACAATACTGTAATAATAAATTTTAAAAATGCCCATCAACTTTGTCTGTGAAATACTGTGTGTCACCAACATAGCAGCAGCAGCATCAGTTCGTGCTGTGCTGTGGCAGTTGTATGAATGACTGTATGAAATCGAGATGACTGCTGCTGTATATAGAACAGGTCTCACCTCGAGCCTTGGCACTTTCGTAGTCCGTCTTGCACACCAGCTTCCGGTCCTCCATGAGGTAGAACTCGTCGCCCGTGTTGAGCTGGCGCTTGCAGAGCAGGCACGAGAAGCAGGGCAGGTGGTACACGCACTCCCCGGCCCGGCGCACGACCTGCGTCGGCGGGATGCCCTTCTCACAGCCTGCGCACTTGGTCCCGTACCGACTGTATATATATATATATATATATATAGACCAGCAAATCACGGAGATGAAGTCAATTGATCGATAGATGATGGATTATATAATTAATTCACGAAATACAAGAGCAAAAATTGTGTTGGAGCAGAAAACGGGTCATCGATAATCATCCCGGGAAAAATGTGTATCAGAGCTTCCTCTTTTTTGATTGATACATAAACATTTAGCCTCACTCCCTTTATTCACACACACATCCATTCAATTATGAAAAATGCATAAATATACTTGTATGTTTACATTGTTACAGTGCTTACAATGCATGAATTCTTTGATTAGCTCTTTTTTTTGGACACAAGAACACAACACCCATCAGCAATTACGTAGTGAGCATGATTTTAAGTACGAGGTATTCAGCCTATTCCCAACTGATTAAAAAATGATTGAACAGTTCAGAGAAGGAATCCTTGAGGATAAATCATATACATTAATAGGGCTGACACTTCTCCCTGATCCTCCAAGATTTCAGAGAGAACATTTTTATTATTGTGAGAATCCCAAGTCTTTTGACAGTTCAAGTTTAGATGGTGTGGAATGCCGGGCATAAGAAAAAAAGATGTTTGGGTGATGCAGCAGTAACCAGTATATTTGCACTACAGTAATTTTACCACTTAATATTATAGACTCTCAAAAATATAAAAAGTATGTTGACATGCCATGAGTTTTCTTTTTGTAATAGAGCTGAAGTATCTTATGCCATAAAAATACTGGTGGATACCAACATTAATTGCTTTGCTTTACAACAAGCAAGGTCAGCCAGTAAAATACTCGAACTTCCTTGAATGAGAGGAATTTAGGGGTAAAGTTTTAGTTGAACAACGCATCCGACTTATGGCCACTTTCTTTTGTTGTTCGATAATTAAACTACTGCATTCACGCGCTCAGCAACTTTCTTTTCAACTTTCATCACTTCGAATAAGTGACGCACTGAACTCGAATAAAATATTCCACAAATATATAAAATTGAAGCCACTGAATAACCAGTTTAAAATGTATACAAATACTTTTTTTCAATCTGACGAGCAAATGAATATTGTGTAAAAAGCTGGACATCGAAAAAAAAACATAATAAAAGGTGATGCCTGTGAAAATTTTTCAACGAACACTGACAATTTAAACATGAAGGGAGATAGATGGGAGGGGGGCAGAGTGAGAGAACCCCTTTATTTGTTGTCGTCCCGCGGTTGAAAACTATTTGTCGTCAGCATTTTTGACATATTCTCGTGAACAAATTTCACACAGGGTAGATTTTTCATAGCAATTTTACGTGGCATAACAAAAGAAGGAGACAGTCGAATACTCTAGTAGAATACAATGCAGTACTGATAACTCGGACGGCACTCACTTGAAGAAGTCTTCCTTGCAGTAGATGCCGTTGTCTCTGGCGAAGCACTTGTCAGCCAGTCGGGCCCCGCAATCCGAGCACTTGAGACATTCTGCGTGCCAAGTCCTGTCCAGAACCTTCTGAATGAACCTGTCCAAAATCGGGCGCTCGCAGCCTGCGCATCTCGGGATCGACGCTGCAAAAATTCAGGGGGATAAAAAGAAGAGGAGAAATGCATTCATTATTTCTTTATTTATTGGCAATAATTACGTTTTTCTGCATTTTTGACGCTTGGTTCCATTCAAAAATCGTGGAACCCGTAGTCTTTTCCCCCCTGTGGTAAAATTTGCAAGCATCGTAATGCGACGTGTTGGAAGATGTTAAATAAAGGTCCCGTATTTGTTAATGTTCATGTCATGTTTCCAGACTATTTATATTATAGGCGGGCATTTTAGTAACGGGGGAGTATGAGCATTCATTTCAGCAGCTAGATTCTCTGACATAAAAAGATAATTCTCAATATGCAGATACAAATTTAAGTTTGGAAGTTTATTTCATAAACCTTCCGCCAATTTCTTCCTGATCCGGGAAGGGGCAGCCAAAAAAAAAAGAGAATCTGCCTCATTAAAAACGTCTCGTGCAAGCCCACAATGCTTCAATCATATAGAAAAAACCCCGTATTTATTGGGGATATTCACAAGATGACTTTGCAGTCGTTATTCTATTAATGCAGTATTCGATTCTTTTTCCATGGCATGGCAGTGGTATCGCAAACTTCTGATGATTTTTCAGCCTTTTTCAGAGGATGAAAAACAATTCACGATGTTCAGGTAATTGCCAGACTTGAAGCCATGTTTGGTTGAACATTAGTTCATCCAAACATTGACAAAAACATAGAACTTCATGTTGCATAGGCTTCGAAAAAGTTGTGCACTGTATGAGACCTTTTTGATGCCTCGATAAAACCCATGCCAACCACTGACGTAAATTTCTGAGTATATCTATAGCAGTTGTGTCACGTCCATCAACTATGTAAAACGTGGGGGTTCTTAAAATACCAGGTAAACTCGAATAAAATCGACGACCGTTTTGTCGTCAAGTACGTGAGACAAAAAAAGGAAAGTGTGCTTTATACTTCAACTTCCCTTGCGTATTGAATAATATTGTATTATGGTACGTAAAGACATGATTCATGGGTGACATTTTGCCTGTTCAAAATTCAATGCACAGTGCGCATAGAGGATTCTCTCCTTTTTTTTGCGCTACTTTTAATAATTGCATGAGAGCAAATATAGTGGATTGGATTCTTCGAGTTTCTCCGTCTTTTCCATGCTTTTTTTCCACCAAATGACAGGATTATCTGTAACTCAAATGGCAGCACAATAATCGGACCATGAAATATTCCGCAGTCGGCAATAATGATATTCTTCAAGATTCGCAGGCATATCAGGTATTCTTAAATTTGTTCAATGAAAGTTTAAAAAAAATATATGCATCATTTCCATCTAAAGCATCCTTCAAATTTTCTTCGGTTCTTGGAATGCAAAAATAAAAAAGAATTTAACGCTTGGAGACAATTCGCTCGTAACTGGAGCAAATCTCAACTTCTCAAGTCAAGCGGACTCCTGTGGTGAAAAATAAATTGAATGCGACGGAAATGCGGAGTCTTGAATTCGCAGAAAAATCCTGTTCTCATAACAGAAAAAATGATATAAAGTGAGTTTTACTGATGATCGCTGGCGTCACGTATATAGTCGAATAAATATTGCCAAAAATTGAGAATGCGTCTGCCTGTCTGTCTGTCTGTCTAAATTTATATGTATAGAATATAAATGTCTGTCGTGTTCACCCTCGAGGGTGCAGAAGGACGTGATGTCGTGGCAATGCGACACTCCGAGCGGGGACCTGACACTGGCCCCACTGCAACCCGGTGGACACGGAGTCGACAGGTCGACGGCGTCGAACTGCGCCCCACAGCCAGGCGCCACGTGGCTCCGATGGTGCCACGATGGTTCCACGTCTAGTGGGACTCTGCTGTAGTCAAGTGGGCTCAGGATCGTGTTTTCGGGAGACTCGTACGTTTTCATTTCGGACGAGTAGCGCTCAGCATCGTCCATTGTTGCTCCGTCATTCCGGACTTCCATTTTCGCTTATTTATTCCTCTTGCTGTTATATCGACGAGTTCTATTTGGTATTTTATTCTTCACTTGTTTGTATCTCAATTCGATTCACTATCTTCGTATAATTGACGGAACACGGAGGCCTTAATTGGTATTTGTAACAGCAGTCGTCCGATTATAATTCTCAACTTTTTTCCCCGACCCACGAACATCAGAGATCAGCCAAGAAATGGTTAAAATTCAAGACATGAATGAACATGCCTTCCAGACAGAAATTAAACAATAAATCTAAATATTGAAAATCGGTTGAATCGTTCCTCAATCGAAACCTTTTTCCTCCAAAATTTGGTATGAAAAAAAATCTAAAAATAATTCGATTTTAAACTGCGACGTATCATTTTTTCCGAAATTGAATCAGATGCAAAAATTGAGGATGCGTTGTTCTTTTTTGCTTTCTAATTGAAACAGCTTCGTAGTTGAAATGCTATTTGGAGAATTGGGCATGAATGTTTTTGTTATCTGTTGGGTTTGAAGTACAGTAATAATTAAAAGAAGAACTTAAAAAACCGGTGCTTTGAAATCAATAATAATAACAATATTTCGATTGAATAACTGCAAATATATCGGCCGGAATAATTTTCTTCAGAAAATATCCTATTTCAAAATATTTTTTACTTGTCCTTTAAGGAAATATTATCGATTTACTCAATGATTGGTATTCTGGATTTGCGAATGATTATCGACGGGAGAGTGAAAATTTTTGTTCAATCATTAGTTTGGCGATTCGTGGTTGCATCGGGATTACGTCAAATCATATTATAAATCGTCACCTTATGCTGAGTATTATTTGTGTAAAATGCTACAACATTTGTTAATTTCTTTCATCCGGACGATTGCACTTCGTTCCTCAGCAATAAGATGAATTGATTTTCATTGAATGGAAAAATCGGAGGTGATCATCTCAGACAGATTATTTATATTGTCGCAGTTGGAGGTGAATATTTGATACATGACTAATTTTCATAAATTCAGAAAGATCCCTTCCGAAATCGTATCCGAAGAAATTTATATGCAGAATGTGCGAATTCACGAGAAGAAGAAGACATAACAAGCTAGCAAGTTTCAGTGACATGAAAAATGTGTTGCCTCCATCATAACTTCATTCGCAAAATTAAAAACCATTTGAGGTGACCCGCTTATAGAAATAAATTATTTGTGTTATTGACGCCCCGAGACAGAGACACGATCGGCATTGGATAAACAATCGCTTTTCATTATTTCTGAAAGATTCCTTTCCCAACAAGCTCACACTTGATTAAAAGCACGCGGGCACTGCGTATAATCAGGAGTGAAATTAAATTTTCGTGAGAAAACGGTGCACGATGAAAACGCGTCGGGCTCTGCAAATCACGACGACTCGATTGCTCGCGCGTCGCCAACAAGTGACGAACCAGAGCCTGTCGAAGTCGACAGCGAAACAAAGAGAGAGACAGAGAGAATTTAAAAAAAAAAGAAAGCTGGGCGAATGAGGGAACACCACATTCGATTTCGTCCAACACGTGAGTAGTCGCCGATCGCTGTCGACAAAGTCAAATAATGATTTAAAAAAAAAAGACGAAACAGGAAGTTTCGAAGATAGAATCAAAAGATTTCAACGCCTCCTCCACAACGTCTGTTCATTTTCTCGTGTTTTCCCCGGCTCGAACCCTCTTCTCTTCTCGGAAATTACATATTTCTGAAAAAGTATTACTTTTTGATTGAAAGAAATCCACCACCCGGCCGTTTCTAAATTGAACCGCGATAAGAAAGAAAGAACGGTGGTGAAAATTGAGAAATTCTCTCGACGCAGGAAATTAATTCCCGCAGCGGAATCTTTTCATTTCGACCTCATCTTTCTCTACTTCGGCAAAATTCATCTTCTATCAAACAAAAAATTTTCTTTCTACCTTTTGACAACGCAGGAAACAGTAATCATGTGCTAAACTTGTATTCGCTTCGCGTAAATATAAAACTGTGTAGGTATCTTTTGAAGCACTGAGAAGCGTGCAGGAATACTGTAACGGGTTGCAAATATTTTTTCTTGCTGAAACATTGAAAACTCCTTTTAGCAAGCTTATTTTAAATGTGGTGAGAATTGTATTTTTACCAGAACTATCGTCTGTGCGAAAATAGGTTGAAAAAAATTTCTTGGTGAACGAATCCGCAATTTTGCAGCCTACATGCGCAGAAGAGTTGGAATTCTAATTCCAATTCAAAATATGCGCATATTCGGCGAATCTAGCAAGAATTACATAATAGAAGAATCTCTGATTCAAAAGAAATCGAGTATAATTCGAATGTCAGGGCTTTTTTCATTTAGCTTTCTAAAAAAATGTTGTTTTTAATGGTTCTCTGTAAATGAGATAATATCTTGGCTTTCATCTTGTTCAGCGGCGTGTTCATTTTCAAAGTTATAAGCTATACATTTGAAATCCCGTCACCATTTTAAAAACCTCGAAAATACTGTACTTGAGAGGGAAATAGAAACGCTATGAAGAATGACTTGATTGAAATGTGAACACGTTCAAAGGTTAAATAACCGATTAAGCGGGAAAAGGAGATTAAACGTCAATCCGATTTATCCCATACAATCATGGAATATCGCTCATAAACCCAACGATTGAATTCGTTTTATTTTATTTTCTGATCCATCAAAGCTAAAAATGCAGTATTAGTTTGCTAAAGAGTCAGTTGACGATATCCCGGAAACATACGGACCGTTGTCATTTTTGCAGTAGTTCTACTAGCTGAAAAACGATGCTTAATGCTATCGCTGAACAGCCATCAACAGTTATTCTACAGAGTGTAACAAAAAGTTCCCGTGTGATGGATAATATGGAATTTTGTTGTGTGTATCAAACAGTGCAATAAAATATTCTCAGAGGTATCTGGAAGAAATTGAGGCTCATACATCTGACAAGAGAGCTTGAATTGCTGCAGGTAAAGCATGACAAAAACGAAGCATTTCAAATTTCTAATTTTTTTAAGAATTGCAATGGATAAGAATTCCCACTCAGTTTGAAGGGAGCATTCAATTAAATCTATCACCATCATCTAAATCTAATTCCATACAATCTTTTGAAATCACAGTCTACATCATATCATCTATAGATCAGTGTTCATTTTCATATGGAGAATTAAAAAAAAAAACTGCTGAGCAGCAGTGGGAAAGTGAGCATTTTTGTTCTGCTTTGAACCTCGCGTTACATGAGCATAATTTTACAGAAAGTACTGTATCACTGAAATTAATGGAAACAAAATAATGTCCACCAATAAAAATTTGCTTCTTATTGTACTGTACATTCGAGAGGACTTCGTGGAAATCAATCACCTCGTCATTCTTTATAATCTTGAACGATTCTGAAAGAATTCTAAATGCGACTGTGCAATTTTAATACGACTCTGCCTGATACTGACATCTACCGGTATTCAAACAATTCAAAATGAAAATGGATAAAAGCAGATAAATGCCAACACTTACGAATTTATCTTCAAATAAACACATATTCTGGATGGCAATATCCCCTGCATTTCAGCATTCCGCCTTTTGAATGGTAATACCAAAACAAAAACGCGTGTTTCTAAATTTTCGTAAAATTTCTATTCCATCTATATTTTCTCTACTTATCCAAATTCGTCAGTCGTGTCGTTTTGGAGCATCAGACATTTCTACTGCATAGTATGAGTATATGCACAAAATAACGTCGTTTGTCAACTATAGGATGACGCCGCATTCGGTCAGAAATAGCGGGTAGAATTCTCTGCGGAAAATTTCGGATTCATTAAAAAAAATTGGATCCGCTTCAAAACGGCGGGAAACAAATCACGACGAATGGCTGGCAAAATTTGGCTATACTGTACACTGGCCCGTCCGCGTCCAGGCCGGTGCTACTGGCGCCACGTTAACGATGTGCAATGCCCAGTCTTCTTTTCCGCCAAATATTTAGCGAGGGGAAAAGCGCCTCGTGATTTATTCGCAATTAAATTCCGGGCGCCGTTTTGAACAAGCGAGTCCATGCCAGAGTAAATTGGCACTCGCGGCCTGAGAGGCGATGAAGAAAGCAATAAAAAGTGACGAGCTTTGTGCAGTGCAGTACTGTACTAATATTTTCTGCAATCGAAACCTTCGTCCTAATTTCCCGAAAATTTCGTCATCATCGGCCTTTTGCCCCCCCGCTCCCCCCACTCCCNGGGGCTTATATGCCACACTTGTTCTCCCCCCCCCCCCCCCCCCCCTTCATTTTTATAAAAACTCGTATGGATCAAAACATCTTGAAAAGTGCTGCAATGTATCTTAATTTATGGTTGGAATGACGCATTCATCTGTGGGTCGCAAACGAGATTCGTGGATTTCACTTCAGGGTTCTGACTCGAGTTCAGTGGAAGTCACGTTTCATAAATTAAAGATGCATTAACTTCAAAAAAAGTATCTTAGCCTCCATCTTAAATTCATTTGCTGTAGAGCAGTGTTACCCGACCCGTGGTCCGCGGAAAAAATTCTTCCACATAATGAATGTATTAAAAGTAGTAATGAAGTCTGTTATCACAGTCCAAAGTTTTGGAGACAAGTTTTGGATGAAATTATCTATAATGAAAATAAATGGTTGGTTTTTCTCCAACTAGGAATTCAGGTCAATTCTCACCTGCTAAAATATATTACTTACAGCTTTCAACCTCAGAAACCTTTCCTTAAGCCCAGCATATCTATTAAATACATTTCCGCTTTATTGCTGCTTATTCACGGGTTCTCAACTTAAGTTTCGCCATAAGAGTGTTGTTCGGACTGTATGGCAGGTGTTTTAAAATTTTCTGCTGTTCATCAAAAATTGTATGGAACGTTGCTGGTCCGCGGAAAATTTTATGAAAATATGCTGGTCCCCGAAGGATTTTATTAAAATTTTCCAGTCTGCGAGCCCAAAAAGGTTGGGGAACACTGGTATAGAGCACTACTAGTCGATGCTTTGCCTCAGAGCTTTAAATATGTCAGTGGATTGGATCACCTGGGAGCCACAAAATTTATAAATAGCTATCCTTATTTTCTGGGATGATCTAATTCCCAAATATCATAATTACATCTCATCTTTTATCCTCTGAAGAAACGGTCATATAATTGAACAAAGAATCTTTATTTTATGCTCGATTCGGATTTTTTCGATTTTAATCATGACAACCTGCCCAAAATAATGCTTTGGCTGACTCCATCATGTACAAAACATTTACTTCAGTAATTGTGATCAATTTTTCCAAATCATCTGTCCAGAAAATGAGTTTAACGCACTAAAACCAAGATTAACCAGGCTAACGGCGTGTGCCTTCGCTTCGCAAGTGATGACTAAAAAAACATGCGCAATATAATTTAAAAGGCGGAAAATAATTTTCAGCATATACAATAAGGACAAAAATTGATGCATGAAATTTATTTCAAGACTCGATGAAAAATCAACGAAGCATTGCTGAAAAAAAAACTTTCGTAAGGGGAAAGGGCAGCTGCTAAAGATTGAAATTCGCGTTCAGTTACTGTATTTGAACCCCGGAAAAGTGGACATGGACATACTTCATCAATTTTAAATCTGCACGCTGTGAGGCTGAAGCAAAAAGCACAGTGATTCGAAAGGAAAAGCAAATCATTGACGGATGGGGCAGGATAGCATGTAGTGACCATCGGTATTCAAGATCTACGCTACAGTATTTATTTTTTTGTCTTATTCCTCTTGACTAATTAATCGGACATTACACCAACCCTTTCCCTCGAAATAATACGGCTCAAACGAAGGCGGTATTCGTCATATTTTAGTCCGAATGACACTGAATTGGCAGACATTTTTTTCCACATGGTTTAGAATTCATAGATGGATGAAGTTCACGACTCGATTTCGTCGCGAGAAATTCAAATGATACTCAAATAAAATTGAATTTGAATGTACAGCAGTTGAGAATTGTCTCAGTCCTGGTCTCACCATAAAGGTCCGGCAACAGTCGCTTGAAGTCAGTCTGGTTCGGGGACAATGGCGGGGTGTCCAGGGCGTTGCTGCAGGGCCCAGTTGGGTGCCCGTCGGTGTCGAACCCGAACAGCTCGGACATTTCCTTGCCCATAACAAACAGCGGCCGAGGAGGCGCCGAAACGGCGACCGACGCCACTTTCTCGCGCTTATTGATCGGAAGAACTACGAAGAGCTCCTCCAACACAGAAAGCGAGCTCAGAAAAATTCAAATTTTCCCGTCTGATCTATCGTCGTTTGATTCAGACGACCAGAAGATGTCTTCCTAATATTCAATCGACACGTCTACAGTATGACGCGAATTTTTTCGCGTCTAAAATATAAAAAAAAAACGTATCCAATTGGATGAACAAATAAGATTGCATTTAGATTGTGGTCAAGCAACCCGCGTTCGAACCCGAGTGAACTCTTAATTGTTCCGGTGTTTTCAGCATTATTAATCAAGTTTTCACCGATGAATTGAATCCATTCAAATTGCTCATTTGAGCATCAACGCGATCTCTGGTTAATTCGGTGATATTTTTGAATACAGTGAATTTCTTGTAGGTGCAAAAACTGGGCAGGTTCAAATGTTACGGCTAATATACCTGTAGTTTAGTTTCGAGGGGGAGTTAAACGATATTTTTTTGTATTTATGGGATTAAATTTCCACACTTTTCTCCTCAGACTCCAGTATACAGGCTGTAGCGTCTATGATGAATGTGGCCCTTCTCCAATACAATATGTCAAACACAATAAAATGCGTATACTGTATAGGCCGTACGCGATATTTTGTCAATACTTCTTTTCACAGAAGTGCACAATATCATCGCGAAAATGTGAGTCATCCATTCAACCAACCGCGTCTCACAACCGCAAATTTTTTTCCACGTTTTGGAGCGTCCGCAAGAATTCAGCAGACTCGATCGCCAAATTAATTTTATTTTTCTTCATCACGCTGTCGCATGTACAAATACATTACTGTACAGTGTAAATTTTTAAATTTCCGTTTCAACACCGTGCACAAAATTAATTGAAAAATATATTTTTTTGAATCACGAAGCTAGAGAATGTCGTTCCCGTAAAATACAAGGGAAAAACGGGACGCGTGGGGTCCGGTTTTGTGCGCGACCCGCGAGGGGCGTAAGTCGCGGGATAACTGGCCTCGATCGACCCACGAAAACTGCGGAAAATCGGTTTTCGTTTCCGGGCCCGAGGGGGAAGGAGCGAGGAAGGTTGCCACCAGGATCCCGGCTGGCTGCTGGCGGGCTCCAGGGCGGAATTCGCTGATGATGGTGCCTGTCGGGGATGAGGCCCGCAACCCCGGCCCTGCCCTGCCCTGCCTGCCCTGTGCAGAGTCGCACGAAATACGGGAAACAGGAGGGCCACAGCTTTATACTGAATGTATATACTGTATATATTTATTTATATATATGTATGGAGGCAGATGCCGTAAAAGCAGTAGCTTCGATAGAAAGAACATCAACTTGGATAACCCAGGGGTTCTCTTCAGATGAAGATACTGTACATATTAGGAACTAAACAATCATGAACTTTTGCGTGGTTCATCCTGAAACGATGTATAAATGCCTCGCATGAAACGCATCATCATTCAATTTAATCTGATCTCTTCGCACTGCACCCTCGGTTAGAGCAGCCATAATATTTTCCGAATTAAAAAAAAAATGTATAGGCTGACTGAGAAGTAAGTAATCTTTCTACTCACGTTCAACAATTATATTTTTATATCAGGATTTCATTGGACTCTGCTTTTATCTTTGAATGATTTACCAATTTATTTATGCTTCAGATATGGAAAATATTCTGTCATGAAACCATCAACAAAACTAGAGACACCAAACCCCTGTGATGAGTCTAGTGTCTTGAACTCTTGACTGATTGACTCTTGAGGCATAATAATGTAAGACTGGTAGTAATTCCTGGATTTGTTCCATTGTCTGGGCAAACATAGAAGAAGAGCAGAAAAGACAAACACTGTTGTAGGAAAATAATAATATTCATCGTTAAAAAAGAGCAGCATAATTTGTAGTCCCTCGAAAAAGAGATATTGAGAAATACATTTAAATTATATTCTACCCAGAAAGATGATAAAGTTATCAGTAACTCATAGTATGGACATTCTTACAACATATGTTTCTAGTTACTGAAATTTTATCCGTCGTACTATGAACAAAATTTGTAGGAAAATATAATATCTGCGCCCTTCTGTTCTGTAAGGGATAGTTGTCCCGCGACAATTCCTGTTACATAAATTAATAAAATATTAACGCTGCGCAAAAAACCTCGCAACGGGTAATCCTGTTTGGATTTCCCAATTGCGCAATAAAATCCACCCGTCCATTTTCTAGACGATTTTTCAAGTAGTCTGTTTGTTCGTCTTGTTGCGTGCACTTCTGTTGTTTTCAATTGCAAAATCTCTGAGTGTGAATATTTTCGGAATTAACTTTGCTTGCAGTTTTTTCTCCTGAAATATATTGTTTCATTTCTCTTTTGGGATTCTGCCAAGAATCCCCTGCCCTGTTCCTGGGCGGATTGTGTTTTATATTCATTTTTCTTCCTTTTGCATCTTTGTGATCTACCTTCCATCACATGTTCTGCTGCTCAAAGAAGTTTTCAACAATAAAAAGTCCCTGATAATTGGCTTCAATCTTTTTTTTTTTTAAGGATAACCCATCTTTAACCCATAATCCACACTATCTAACAAAAAGTGAGATGACGGAATCCCGTTTTTGAAGACTTTCTACTCTACGCGTGAACTCCTTGAATTCAATTTATTAAATACACAATCTACTGTGTTGGGAAAATTTTTTTGCGATGAAACCCCATTTTCAATGGAACTCAGGGATGATCCAATTAGTCAAGTCCGACTTTAAAATTCAATTCCTCGATGCAATCCAAGTGTTCTTTCCAAACGTTTATTTCTAAAGAAATTCAAAGTTATTTCAATTTACCAGCTTTGTTATGATTTCATGGGAAAGTAATTCTATTAGAACATTGCGTTCTGCTCAATTAATTTGAGTTACCGCAAATCGGGAACTGAGGTATGAATATACACTATATATAACGTCGCATCACTTGTGCTCGCGCGTGCGACACTCCGTTAATTGACAATGAAGTCCCTGGTGCTGGGAGTGACACCTACCATCAAGTGGTTTCAACAAATTATCGATTCGCTTGACAATACATTATCTTCTGAAATTACGACAAATTGCATTTTTCTCCCACGCAAACAAAAATGAAAGGTGACATTATGAAGCTGACGCTTCACACGCAATGCAGTTAAAAAAAAAAAAATGCTTGGCCCACCATTTGTGGCTATTTCAAAAAAATTATTGAAAGTTCGGACATATTTGAAGATGGAAGACAACTCAGTCTTATATAGGCGTTGACACGTGGACATGGATTTGCGAGGGTATTGAAAGACTAACTTTGCTTTTACGCTTTTCGTCACTGTTTTTTCGGCGTTCCTCGTTTTTTTTTTTGGAGGATCATCAGAGCTTTCAGAATATCTGGTGAAAAATCTCAGCTATGAATCAAGAAAGCATCTCAAACTTTCTCCAATTATTTTTATGCAAATTCTTCACATACGGCATCATGAACATTCATCTAACAAATTTGGGCTGATGTCTGAAGAGCGTCCATATGAACACTTTTGGCCCGGCATTGGCTTTAAAAAAGAAAAATAATTCAATGAATTTCCAACGTTTTTGGAAATTAAAAATGTTCGACTTCAGGGATCACTCATTTACGCATACGCTATTTAACCCTATTAGTTTCAATGTTTAAAATCTGCAATTTACCATTTCTGAATAAATAAAAATCAAGACAGGAACCCATCTTCGAAGATTTTTTGAGCATAATCCCCTTAGATGGAATTTTTAATCCTGCAATCCACCTTTTCTGACCAAATTTTGAGATGAAATCCCTTATCAAGGAATTCTTGAGGGCTTCAGATGCTGGAAACGAAATGACTTTTACATTGCTTTTTTTTTCTTTCTCAGAAGTGTAGATTACGGATTATAGTAAAAAATATTGTTCATGTATGATGGTGAAAAATTCAGTGCTGACTTCTGTTGGTGGAATGTCCATGCCACAAGTTGTTCATACTGTGATGGAATAATTTGGTACCTTAATGTACTACTGTACCTGCACACTGACTGCTGTTAGATGGCAGCCATATTATTTGAATATTAGAGATTTTAATCTGTTCCTTCCAAGGGTTTTAAAAAATCAGGTGTGCAGAAGAACAGACTGAAAAAAAATGTGTGTTGCTTTTTGTGTGATTGTGAGGGTTATATTTTTATCCATTATGTTTTATGTGAAGAAGTGTGTGAATTTCTTGGGGTTAAAAATTGAAATACATTTTATCATTTTCCTTTGGGATTTCATAAAAGAAATCCCCAGCTGCACCCCACAGCTGATTTTGTGTTTTCTTTTTTCTTTTTGTGTGAATCTAACCCACACATACTACAAGGTAACCATGTACATGTGCTTAAAAAAAATTGATGTTTTACTAGTACAATTTCCTTCTCAATGAATTGATGAAACACATTTATCTTGCATTGCCATATTTATTTTACCTATCAGCAGTACTGTAATGCCGAAGCCACTCCGGACCCAACTCATCAATCTACCTTTTATCCCCGAGGATCTCATCATACACCATCCGTCAGCAACACAAGCCAGCAGATGAAAAGCTGTTTTTTTCTGGATTCATGCAAAAGTTGGCGTCATTCGAATCACCTCTCGTCTGATTTTAAGGTTCTTCATTTGATTTAGCCTTCGTGCAAAATATTTATACAGAGCACTTCATTTCATGTGTAAACAACTGTTTTGCATTTCTAACTCAGAATGAGCAATGTCTTTGAGCTATCTTTCAAAAGATATTAGCTGGAATGGGAAAGTTGAAGATCTCTTTGTTTTCAACTGCTGCTGAAATATGAGAAAAGTCATTAGGGCGTGATTCTGTAAAGCTGTCTAGAATCTCTTACAGTGCTGAAGCATTTCATTTCATGGTACCTTATTGAGAAATAGTCAAACCCCAATTCAAAGCCAACATTCATCCCGGCGCATATTATGCCACTAACTTGAAAATGTTGCATTAAAATTTTTTTTTTCAGGCAAAATAGGCTTGTTTGCAAAATCGATTAAGTTTATTTTATAACAGAGGAAGCTACCGGAAACAATTTGAGGCTCAAATATGAGCTGATTTTACTGCATATTTATTTACACAATAGACAATAATAGATTTGTGCACATCTTGGGTTAAGTAAAAGATTGGAACTGTTCTTCGCAGTTTTTCATCAACCTTTAAATGAAAGCAAACAATTTCAAAGTCAGGAGAAGAGATTTTTGAATTTTTTTAAAAACCATCCCAGTTATTGAGGTGTTCTTTGATGTGGAAGAATAAAACCATCCAATTACTACATAGACGTAAATGAAGAAATGAAATGTTGAAATGAATCTAAAACCTAAAGCATGCAAATCTGATTCTCATGTGATACCCTGATGATATCGCTAGAAATATGCCTGAATGTATCTGATTTTCACTTACTTTTCATTCAGGGCACAACGTTTCTTGTGGCATCAAGTTAGTCGGCACTAAAACGAGGTTTTTCTGAAGATCACAATGGACGGACATTTTTTCCAGGGTCACTTTTGACACTATGCTATGGGCTGGCACTAAACTGAGGGTGAGGGACAACTGTATTTCGAATTTCCGGAACTTCACGAAAAAACCTCGGTTATATACAGGAAAAGTCTTTTGCTGTACTGAAAACCCATCAGCCGAAAAAACACGGCTGCATTGAGGTGGGAGGCATACAGCGTATGATAATAATTAAAAGCACACCTGGCTTTTTCTTCCTCGTCTCTCTCTCTGCCTCGTTCGCATCAGGTCACGCAAAAGCCCGGCAGCATCCGAGTGCATCAAAGCATATCACGACGACGAGGGACCACCGAAAAAAAAGGCGGCTTGATTAAAGAGGAAAAGAAGAGTTTTGTCGGTAAGAACTCGGTGCCACGTGCCGAGAATATTCAGGCATGAAACCACGGGGGTTTAAACTCGAATAGGCACAGTATAGCAGCAGCAGCAGCCGCCGTCGCCGGGGGATGTGTGTGTGTGTGTGTGTGTGTGTTGAGGGGGGGACGCCACGGGTTTCCAAAATTTTTCCACGTGTGCCTTTCAAAACATTCCATTTGACAGGGCGATATTTTCCACTTCTTTTTTTTTTCTTCCTTGCGCCGGGTTATCCAATTTTTTATCATACGGGGAGGGGGGTGGGGGGGACCGAAATATTTTTTGGGGGGTTTTATTCAAAAAAAAATTTTTTTCCTGGGGAACAGAGGCTAAATGTAAGCGGCGTGTGCGAGAGATGTAGGATCATCCCTAGTTCTCAGATTATACAGGGATTCACTCATTCGTCACGCAACTGGAAACCTCAATGTTTCAATCCAAATTATGACATTGGAAGGAGGCCCTTGAATTTATTTAGCAGCAAAAAATGACGAGATGCTATTTATTGCATATGCGTTCATTATTGTCGCAATAAACGTAGAATATTATACTTTTACTGTTGTTCGAAAATTCGATTGGGGATGTCCTTATCATTGAAAAGATGTAGCAAATGAACACATCAATCTCGATCCACAACATTTCAAATTTGGAAAGACAGAAATTCAAGATGTTAATCTCCGTATCTGAGGGGTTTCATGAACGTCTTCCTAATTACACACGTAAAACGCACTTTCCGAGAGATTATTCATGAATACCCCTTCTCAGAAAACTGTCCTCATTAATCCTTCATGCTGAAAAACGCGTCACATTCCGCTACGAATAATACGATCAATTATTTGCATTCGGTGGAATTTCTGCGTGCAATTGAAGGAACGAGCTGCTGCATTACTTTCCAGATGATCTTCAAAAAGCATTTTAATCAAAAACCGACCCGAAAATTTTAATGAACGATATTTGGATAGCTTTTCATTTCATGAATTCTGTATCTGCATTGATATGAATGCCATTCATATCAATGAATTTCCAAACCAAAGTATGAAAATTGAAACTGAAAATGAAAATTTGATTTTTATTAATTTAAATTTTGATTATACAGTTATACAGTATTTAAGAAACCCTGTAGCAGTTATAGTGAAAAGTATAAAGAAACCACCATAGTTGAGAATTGCAGAATGTGTATTTGCTCATCATTTTTCCTGCGTAACCTTTCAGCAGCCTTCTTTTCCTGTTGGTGATCATGGCGTTCTGTCGGTTATTTTCGAAAATTTTCTTTCCATGAATTTTTCGATTTTTTAAAAAGATTAACCATTAAAGCCTATTAAACCAGCCGCCTGACGCTCTGAGGTTTCTCAATGGATGACGCTTAATTTATGATAAGTGATACATGCGATGCATTTTTGCAGCTGAATTTTTGTCGTTTTCAGTCCCTCGCGGGAATGAAAATTGACTTTCAAAAACCGAATGCACCCTTTCCCGCATTAAAAAATGAAAACGGGGAATGAGATTTCTTCCACATGGCAGTGGCCGAATGAAAGAGGAGCATAAATAACTGCCAAACGCTTGGATTTTTGCCCCATTTGCAGACTTTTAAACGAATGCCACTGCAGTAAAAGGGCCCCCCGAGGGTGGCTCGTTTTCATTCACGAGACCACGCATTTTTACTATTTTTGAGGAAAAAAGCATGTTCTTCCTTTACAATTATTTCCATTTTTATTCATGCGTTGCATGACGGGTGTTTGGAGGGACGATTTCCGCTGCCATTTATTCTCACAAAGAAGCCTTTGACTGGCTGAATCATGAAGAGGTTGTGCAAAAGTGTGCGCGTGTTTTATTTTCTTCTTTCAGTGGGATTTTTAATGCATCTCGCAGCTTGTTTCATGGTGCAATTTTTTTTTTAAGTTTTACGCGTCGTTTCCTTATACTGTAGCTGACAAGCATTTTAATCTTTGAAACTGGAATTTTTTCCAGAAAACGTTTGCTAAATAACCCGGGCATTTGCTAAATGAATACAGAAAGACTCTGTCTGTTACGATTTTGCCTACAAGGGTTTTCTTTGTGTAACAATTTTGTCTGGTTCCATATAGGGTTACCTCTCCATGTTTTAGAGATTCTCTACAGCGAAATTCTCTGTACTACGATTACTCCCGGTACTTGAAGTTCGTTGTAGAGAGAGTCCACTGGTACAAAGACATTTGATTGAATGTTGATGCTGTACTCGCATGGCGAATCTTATGCACATCTGCTCTTCTCCTTTTTTTTTGGCCTTCGAAGGTATATTTTGAGAGAGAAAACAGTATAATTATGTGACTAACATTTGAATTTCGTGACAAAAATTGATGAAGTGGAGCTGAAACCAATAAAAATCAATTCTATGGAGCACCATGTCCAGAGCCTTCTATCTTTCTTCTAGTGAAACGCCGGAAAATGAATCATTCAGTCACATCTGCCGTGGTGATGCGGAAACCCATTTTTCACTTTCGATCATCAGACCCCCGGGAAGTTTTAGTCCATGAAAAATTCGCAACTGGGCCGAAATAAACTGACGCAGTCATTGGGATCTATGTATATAAGGCATGGAAATACTATACCGTGAAAATTTTTCATTTTCAGCCATATAATTTGCAGTCACTTTTTCTGCACAGCGATGAAAAGAATGAAGAAAAAAACAACCTTCCAGCCGGAGGTTGGGGTGAAATAATTATAGAGATATTTCTCATTCGTCTCCGAATGTTTTTTTAATTCTTCATAGAGTACATATACGCACATGATTCTTTATCATTGTAATCAGAACTATGAAAAAAAACTTCGGCGAAGACAATCACAAATTGCACCAATTTCCTCTTTTTTTCAGCGTACTATTTATAGTTATTTCACACCTCTAATGAAAAGAAGTCAGCGTGTGGCTGCGAAGACCCTCTCTCAGTTATTTCGGCAAACTTTTTTTCACAAATCTCAAACAAGCGACGACATCGCAAAAAAAATCTTTAGCCTAAGTAACTTGAAAATCGTCAAGCAAGGTATTGGCCTTTAAATTAGCTCTCCTGACGAGATTCGATTCAGCGGAAAATCACAGAAAGAAATGACAGGAGCAGGAATTCACAGAAATATTTTGAAATATTCAATTTTTATTGTCACCCAATTAAAGGCGATGTTCATCCCTTATTCCATCCCACGGGTTCAAAAAAAAACTCCAGAGAATTATACCATTGCGAGAAACCCAGCATCCCAAATGAAACCTCGGAATTGTTTTGGGGCTTCTGCTAAATATAGGAAACAAATTTACTGCACGGTATATTTTTTAATCTCGCGTGCTTTCTTTTACGACGTATATGATGCATAATCGACACGTGCATCAAAGACTATAAGAGGGGGCGAGGAACCAAAAAGGTTTTCTTCTGCTGGGACAATAAGAGGCCACGTGTCGCGTCACGTCACGGACGCATCAAACCCTCGTCACACAACGAAAACCAACCCGAAAAAAACCCCCCACTGCTGCCGTCGGTTGTCCGGGGATTTCCAGAAGGATTGCGCAAAATGCTGTCGGTGGGCATGAAAACATGCCACAGATCAGAAATGAATTGAAAAAAAAAAAAAACGGGGAAAAAAAAATAAAGCCAAGAAGGATTGCGCAAAATGCTGTCGGTGGGAATAAAAACATGCCAAAAATAAAAAAAAAAAAAAAAAAAAAAAAAAACGTGAAAATAAAAATAAGGCCGAGGTATAAAAAGATTGAGGGAGAGAGAAAAGAAAACCAACATAGCGGTAGGAAATCAAGAGGAAGCAGCAAAAGGAGGGCGGGATTATCCGCTGTCATCCAATGTGTCGTGTCGAGTCGCGTGTCGCGAAGCCCGAAACTATGATGACGAACGACGACGATGTCGGAATAAGGGGAACCCCTCCTGCGTTCGTCTTTGTGCAGCCTCCGCGGAAACCGCACCGGGGAACTGCATTTCCGGTTTCCCACGCTGTTTTTCCTCGCCATTTCCGGACAATGGTGGCACGCGCGGCGTTTGACCCGCGGCCCGCTGACAAGCCAGAGACAGAGACAAGCCCTGCTTGCTTATGGCCCCATGGCCCCGGGGAGTTCCGACATCATCGACGCATTAAGGGGCTCTAATGACTCCCTGATAGCCGCGGGGCAGTTGTGTTATTGCAGCTCAATGTATTTACTATATGGAACCTCCTTAAAACCTTGGACGGTGGAAGTGCGGGGATTTTTTTTTTCACAAGTGCTTGTGCATTTCAGTTTGACCAAAGGTCACTATACTCATATTTGACTGAGTATAGCTGAAGTGTGGAAAAATCAGGTTAAGAGAAAGCCATTGTTCTGAAAATCCGTCAATGCTAATCCTATGGCAAAATGGCAGAAAAAATGCCAACAAACAGTAAATCTTTTTACTACTAATTTTGTAGTAAATTTTCATTTGAATACAATTAGTAGATTATGAAAACTTTTTTGCAGGAATGCTTTAAAATTTTGGGGTTTTCCCTGACTACAGCTGTTCTAATTGTTCTTGGTATCTCTCATGTTGTTTTCTTTTTTTTCTCCATGTGGCATACAATTTTTCAGATAATGCCCAAGGGTTAAGTTGAGCTTTTGGAGACCAGTAAAATATTTGAGCTATGGTGTTTTTGAGTTAGCGGGGGGGGGGGGGGGGGATTTTAAGCGGAAAGAAAGAAGAATGAAACAAAATTGTGAGTGGTGATATTTTCCAAGAATATTTGAGTTATATAGAATATTTGACAAGAATATTTGAGTTGTTTGAGGGGAACGCCTTAGAATTAGGGCGGTTTTTATTTGATTGATTTTAAGGAAATTCAGACAGAGACTTGAAAATAATTTGCTACAGAGACTTGTATTTGATTGACAGTGGTTTGAGTCATTGAGGTTCAACTCAATTAAAACAAGGAAAACCAGGACAAGGATTTTGAACAAATTCAGCACCAACTACATATTTCCAAGAATGGGTGGCATTTTGAGGAAAGACTTTGAATCTGCATGTTGTCTGAAAACACATTGCGTTCTCCTAGAGCACTTATATAGAACTTTTTGGAATTTCCTTATAAAGTACTCCAGAAAAAGTACACCAACGTACCACATGCACACCACATTTCTGCCTCGATTTTGCAGAAAAAAGGTGAGTGTTGTACTTGAGTGAATGCAGTACATACAGTTGAACTTGAATAACTCAAACCTTTGTGATTCAAATACTGCACCTCCCTAGGCCAGAATGTCAGATTCATTTTTCTTTAGAAGCAGTGCATTGAAAAGCTCCCTAACTCCCAGGCCTCAAACATGCATATTTCAAATTTTCAGTGCCTTTTGGCAATTTCTAATTGACACCAGAAAGAGACAAAGCAAATATTTAGCTCGATGAGTTTGAAAGAAAGTGAAAGAAAAATTGGGGAAAATAAATCATTGCCTCAAAGCTCAGCAAGATCCTGTCAATTCATTCAAGAAACAATTTAAGGCCAGAATATCACCAATTAAAATTTCCTTTAAATCTCCTTCATTTCCCTGGACCCAAATGCTCGTTTCTCTACATAAAAACTCATCTCACTTGAACTTTTTTTGTTGGTCCCTTTATTCAAGCTCAACTTGTAGAGCTGCTGTTTATAAATATTGAGATCCACATGGCACAGTAGAATCTCAGTCCAACAAATCTTGCTTTAACAAATGATCACACACAAGTAAGACAAAGTCACTTTTGTATAGTCCCCTTTGGACCAGTATAGCCACTTTGTGGAATGAGTTAATGTTTAGCTTTTTTTTCGTTTCTGGACAGCACCGCTATTTTACTTGTAACCAGATTTTACTGTATTTTTGTGAGTTAAACATTGGCTGTGATCTAATGAATCTCTGGAGTGTATTACCTCAGAACAGTATAATACTGTACTTTACGACAGTCCAGTACAGGAAGTATACAGTACCTTGTTGGGCTTCAGGAGACAATAAGCAGGAAGACCATCAGAAAAGTAGTAAAGAGAACGAGGAAGCGTGCGACATCACGCAGCGCGAAAGGGAAGCACAACAAGGAAGCGGCGTGATGAGGATGGTGACGAGATGAGCCCGTGGCTGCTGACGGACGACACGCGCGCAGTTACTCACGCGGATGATTTCCCGCATGGCCCCTAATTGCTTCCTTCCGCACAAGAGATGAACCCGGCCGTCTTCTTCCGGACAACCCCGTCGCCCCGCGGAACCCGGGGGTTTCCACCGCCGCGGCACGTGTCGCAACCCGGGGACAAGATAAGGTTTCCCCGCGAACCCACGCCCGGGCACACGCGACCCGCGGGTGCTCTATGTCTTTCTCTCCCTCTCTCTGTATCTTCGTCACCCCTTCCTTCCTTCCTTCCGTGGGCTATTGGGTACCGTATTTACTCGACTATTACGCAGGCCACACTATCTCGAAATTGGGGAACGAACTTGTGTTGCTTCCGTTTTTTCTTGTCACTTTTGTGTGCGTGTATGCATTCGAATTATCTCGCCTTTCGTACGCAATGGAACCTAAGACACACCCAGCTTTTTTTTTAAACAATGGTTTAATGTTAAAGTGAAGTGAAGTGTCATATATTTAAAATGAAATTGTACAAACATGTGTATACAGGCTGAATCTTCCAAGCATCGAAGCGAATTGAAAACTGCAATATATTCTGAAGCAGCAAATCGTAGAACAACAAGCATTGTTCTGCTGGAAACCTGCCAACAGTGATTCAAAAATATACGAAATGTCTAAGCCTTTGAGAAACCCTTTGGGAAAAGTTCACGAACAAAATGTGAAGGTATTGTCGTATTTGCGAATAGACCGAATTTGAATATAAAGTAGTGAACTGTCTTTCAAATTTGTCGAAAGCCTGTTGAGTCTCTTAGGGATGAATCCCTCCAAAAGTCAGTGAGTAACTCATTTGACTCGAACGATGAACTACTTTTATATCATGATGCAGCCGCCAATTTTAGCTCCGTGACAAAAAATCTAAATAAAATGTCCTATTTTCTTCGATTGAAATTACTCAAAGTTCACAGAAACGAACACTGTAGCCTATATACAGTATGGGTACAGCATTAAAAACTACCAAGAGTATCAACACATCTTATGTCAAATATCAATTTCAAGCTTTTCTTGTGCATATATTGAAGAACGAGAACGACGTTCAAATAATCGTCGAAAAAAGACAGCAGGTTTGGAAATAAATTAAATACTTTGGAGAAATTTAAATTCCTAAACACATTCTATGCATATTTTTCTGAAAAATTTTTAATGCATTCTCCCTTGAGAAGCAGTGTTCATGATAATCCGATGAGAATAAAAATAACACATAAACATATCCTACCCGGGGAATTCCGGCGAGAAAATCAATCTAATTTCTGGTATAACTGATTCTAGTAAAGCTCAAGTTTTTTTTATTGTACAGTGATAGAAAAATTATATGCGAATAAAATTGTGAGCATTGAGTTGCATTAGAAAATACCTGAGGTGAACATTTAGTGCTAATAGTCAAACCTTTTAAAGTCCAGCTTCAAAGGGCCACAAACAAAATTTAGTGAGGGGAAGATGCACTCTTGTTCAGGGGGGGGGGGAGAAGAAATGCAGATCATTGTAATTTGTGATATTCTGGGGCTTAAATTGCTTCCATAATGAGCTGACAGGATGCTGAACTTGGACAGAAGAGTTCATTGTCCAAATTAATCTTCACTTTCTTTCAAAGCACTTCAAGTTACATTTTTATTGCTTTCCTCTTTCTGTGTGAAAATAAAACAATTTTTGAAAGGCCTCCTGAAGATTTGAATAATGGAAGGTTTGATGAGAAAAGCCTTCAAGTTAGGCAGGCTTTGAATGTATTGTTTCCAAAGGAAATGAGACAGGAATTCATGCATGGGATTTAAAATAATTTTAAATGTCGGTAGGTTCGAGTTTTCGAGGTCCAACTGTATTTTATTTCATCTTGGAATCGTTTTTCTTTTCGGAGTAATAAATCAATTATGAAAGAAGGAAACCGCTCTGAATTATTTGCCGCCTAAATTTGTATTTAACTCGTCGGTTTCGCCAAGCTTCTTCTTCCTTTCGAAGGAATACACGAAAAAAATGCGATGATGATGCGAGCCAACCATAAAATCCTCGCCATCCACGACAGCCCAGTGTAGCGAAAAAATGAATCCTGAATTCGTATCGGGTTCCTCGCTTTCATGGATATACCCGAAAACGGTTCGTTGCATCACAAAAGCGGAAATGTGGCTGAAAATATTCGCATGCCCGGATATCGTGACGAGACTTCAGCATTAGAGGAAGAACGCGAATGCTGTGTGCCTTTGGTGTCGTGTCCCATTTCCGGGAATAATCATCCGGGTGCTGGTGACCGATTCCTGGGTTATTCTCCCCACAATGTTCCATGTGAGGATACATGCAGGCAATGAATTGGATTCAGTACACATTTTAATGAATCACCATCGTCGTCAGGGTTCTAGGGGAGAGGATGCTCTGAGAGGGGATGAAACCCTCAGTGCTGGTGTTTCTTTCAGCCTCTCTGAACTTTTTTTCTTTTCATTAAAAACACATTTCTTGCAGTCTACGAAGTGAGAGAAATCTCATTGCTCCCTTTTATTTGCGTTTATATTCCGTTCATTGTTAAGTTTGAATTTGTGCACACAAACATTTTCCTTCACTTCACCATTCTGTTTTCAGCAGCTTCTCTCTTGAATCATTTCTTTGACATTGAATTACTCAACATATTTACTCAATTATCACATGCTTCTGAGTGGGACACGCACCAGTGTTTTTCAGTCAATTTTACGTAAAGTTATTTATTTACATATTTTATTGCATCCCCAATTAAGACATACACCAAATTTCGAGTGAATCTAACACTGCAATATACCAATAATAAGTTCACCCTGACCTGAACTTAGGCATGAATTGATCCGGAATTCAACCAATTTTCAATTTTTCTCAATACGATACACTTTTTAAATAAATTTGGTTTGAAATTTCCCATTGGAATCATATATAATGAATATCTGAAGTTTTGAAACATTTTTTTTTAATTTATCCCTGCCTGTGACAATCACCCCCTCTTTTCTTCTTAATTTTGGGGGAAAAGATGCATGCCGTAATTATGAGTAAATACAGTAATAAACCATTTAAAAAATTAGGAACACATGCATGCTGGTGGATTCTTGATGAATACAAAATGTTCGTGGCTGCAATAAGGCTGATTTCCCATAATTATTTTTCTCCACTGCACCTTTGTCTTCCGTTCTTTTTTTTTTATCTTATTTCTAACAAGGGTCTCTTCCATTCTCATCTGCTCATGAAATGTTGAAAATTACATTCAAGTTCACCAAAAGGCATGCAATAAAACATAAAGTTTCAATGGACTTGTGGAGCATAACAAAGCAAGTATCGAGAATAAAAATGTCATGAATCAGGAACTGCATCACGAGACCAGCCTATGCCTGTCTTATGAACTTATGGAATGATTTTTCTGTTGCATCATTCATAATTCATTCAAAAACCGGAGAAATATATCGCGAGATATGAGAAAAAGAGCTAAATGCGTTTCGGAATTTTCAGAACGGAAGGTGATGCAAAGGTAAGAGTGTAAACTTTTCGTCTTTAGAAGAAAACTTCCTTCTTTAAACCAACAGGAAATTCATGAAGAGAAACACACACTGTATGTTCCTGTTTGTAGAAAAGTAAGCAAGACTCGTCGTCGGTTCTTCAGATTTCCAAAACCTCTCTCAAGTTTTCAATCAATCAATTGAAAATATAACGACATAGCAATTGTCAAAAAGGCAAAAACGCATTGGACTAGTTTGAACAAGAAGATGGCGATTTCCCAAAAATCAAGGATTGCGTCCAGCAGACCTCAGCTTCATTATGATTGAGTGGAACCGATCATTTCAACCTTTATATCTAACTTATATAACCCCGAAGAGCTAAAACTAAAATTCGACGCTTGCTGCTCTTTATTTGATGTTCCACATTCTTCTTCGTCCTTCGATGATTCACCGTTCGAGGCCCAGCATTCGCCCGATGTCCAACGCACCAAAGGTTTCACGAGGGGAAACTAACAAAAGAAAGAGTTGTTGCGCAGCACACAGCAGAGATTCCGAGGTAGTTATTGGGACTGTAGGTTCCTGCTGGTCTTCTTGGCTGATGGACCTACACATCTTTTCCCCGATAGATTTATGGAAAGAGCTGCTGCTGCTGATGGATGGTGCGTGGGCCGTGGGTTTCAGGTCGCATCTGGGCAGATGAGGGCGAGCGTTGCGTGTTTTGAAGGGCTCATTCACGGTCCAGAGGGTACGTGACGACGCGGGACTGCGACAGTAGGATGGAGGAGAACCCAGACGACTCGCGGCCACTTTTTCCCCCCTTGTGACTGCCTCGCATCTGCTGCTGATGGTGCCTCGGGCCGGGGGTCATTGGTGTTTCCAAGCTGGGTATACAGTACAAGCTTCCTCTTCTTCTTCGTCTTCGTCTTGCTGATATTTCGTCTGTCTTTTATTCAGAAATTTTTTTTTTTTAGAGGGGTGTTGTCTTCTTTATAGTTGGTTACAATCTCTCTCTCTCTTTCTCTCTCTCTATCTCGTTTTACTGGAAAATAAGGGATGTCCGCCGCTTTATTTTTTTTGTATCGTATATTGTACTAGAGTTGAACCTTGTTAAGTTGAAAATCCCCGAGTCATAAACCTTCCCAAGTCAGCTTTTTTTCAGAAACCATGCATTAAAAACATCTCTAACTCAATGGCTTCTCCTTCCACACGTCCTTAACTCGACTTTTCCTAGGCCTTGAGGCTCTTATTTTCTTGAGCCAGAAACGAAAAAAAAGTAAAAAAAAAAAAAAAAAGAAGTAATTTGATGTTGTCTGGAAGAAAGTGAGAGATGATTCGGGAAAATACACGGTTGGATCAAAATTCAGCATATCTTCTTTCAACTCATGTAGGAAGCAATTAAAAGCCCAAAGAAAAATACTGTATCACCAAGTAAAATTTCCTGTATTTCTCCTTCCTTCCCCTCAGCAAAATTGCTAGTTTCCCTATCTCCCTAGAAGTTGAAGCATCCCTGAGTCAAATTTTTTGCTGGTTCCTTGGAATTCAGCTCAGATAGGTTTGACAGTGCTGTACGTTTTTACTTGTATAGTAAAGTATTTGATGAGATGAACAACGCCTGGGGCTGAGGATCCAACTTCTGTTGTAATTTCAGTTTCATCTTTGAGAGGATTGCTAATCGGGAAAGCTTTGAAAGGAGTCACAATTCACACAAGCATTGTATTTGGCAGCATAATTTGTTCTCGTATTTTCTTTTAGATGAGAGGGCGGGATTGATAGTTATCAAAACTCGATGAATTTTCTGAAAGTTTCCTTTATTTTTTCAAGTGATCGGAAATCTTTCAGTAGATTTCGTAAAAAAAAAAAACATGTGTGCTCCGTGTCTTCGAAGACTTCATACGTAAATGTGTTTGCTGAAGGAATAACCCGTGGGTGGGGATTCATGCTCTTGAGATAATGGATGGATTGAAAGCTCTAGCTCAAGTTTGTTTTTGACAATATTCTTACCTCACAAGAGGCATTCTTATGGATTTAAAACAGAGTTGATTGATTTAATTATCTTTAGATGACTTAATCTCAGGTTCCCATAGCGCAAAAAAAAAAAAACTTTCGCATTGTCACTTCGGGCTTTTGAAAGCAAAATATAGCTGAAGTAATTTTTGGCACATCTTGTTTTCTTTCGTAGCATTACAAGTTCATCGGAAATTTCGGTAACAATACTAGCATCGTCGTAAATTGATTAGAAGCAAATGGTGAGTTAACTGCAATTGCACAAAAAGTGAAATCCTATCATCAATTTGGGACTTTGACTTTGGGACGTTTTTAAGTTAGCTTATACGAGTAGGTCGAAATTCCGAGGGGTGGTTCATAATTAATTTTTTTTCTGGTTAGGTTGGGTTTTTGATTTTCGCATTTTTTTGAAATTGTTTCCTTGCTCAATTTACAATACAACTTTTGAATAGAGGTTGTAAGTGTGGGATGAAGAATAGCAAGGAAAAAACATAACTTTGTGCCTTATATGTCCTCCCCCCGATTTTTGTTGCGTTTTTCGATTGAAACAGCAGCTTCGTATCAATTTGATTGCCGATGTACAGCAATTCTCAATAACAAAGCAATTCAAAAACAAACCAAAAAATTATAAATTGAAAATTGGCTGAAACACTGGTCATAATTGAGTCCGGCTGATACACTCGCCTTTGCTGAAGCAGAGTTTGATGGCGTTTCTTCTCTGTTTCACGTTCTTTTATTCGGACAGTCGTAACCTTTTTTTCTTTTTTCAGCTGGGTTTTGACGGATGAAAGGGATATCGGGCCGCGAAAAGGGGTTGCGGGGAATCCGTCGGTGCGATTTGTTCGCGGTCGAATGCTCGCGTGCCGGGGTTCTGCGTGATTGGGGGTGTCGTCGATGTCGAGCGCGTAACGCGAGACAGGCCACGCAGCTGTCCATGTACTGTACTGAATTGTATTGTATGCATACTGCTGTACATCCGGTCGGGTGTTGGTTGGATGAATGCCCGACAACTTTTTTTTTTTTTTTGCGGCGGGGGCGAAAACTGGCGGAAAATCTGCTAGTGGTTCTGTCTGTTATTAGACCAGCATTTTTTTAAACGAAAATAAAAATAAAAAAACTGGGAACCGACGCACTATACCCAGGATGAAGAATAAAAAACTGACTTGACGTCCATATGTATCCAACATTTTTATGCAGTAATTCAAATTTAAAATATAATGTAACGCCGTTTTGGTCACGGTTTACACTTGCTACAATTGAATTTTAAATTGAAATCATTATTGGCTGTTCTTTTCTTTTTACATCGTTTATTTTTGAAGTACTGTATAGTACAGTATTTTCTTTTATTTTACCGCAGCAAGTAATTTGGTTGAAGTGAGTTACTGTCATTGAATCCCCATAGGTCACTAACAGAAATCCTGACTTGGACAACGAACGTTTTGAGCAACGAACCATCCAGTCTCGCTTGAACGGATAAGGTTTGTTTCTCAATGCCCCAAACTGTTCTGTATAACGCAAGATTTTCCGAGTGCAAAAGGTACGCCTTTCAAGCCAAGGTACATCAGAACAAAAATGGGGGAGTGAGGAGAATCAGAATTTCATTCGAGGAGTACCGTGTTGAGAAAAAGACTGAGAAATAAGGTTCGAAACGCGTCTTGGAAAAAGACTCAAACCCTGAGTCATAGGAAATTTTGTGATAGAGGGTTTCTTGCGTGGAAATTTTGAAACTATGGCACAAGTTGTTGAAACATAAGTCTTCAATAAATAAATTTCGATGTTCGATATGCATACAGTATGTGGCATAAAATTGTTCATAGCTAATGTAAAATATTCGCGTTGTATTTTCAAAATTGAGTCATTTAGGTCAGGTCAAGGGAACATGCTACCTATTGAATATCAGTATTTTATTGGTTTCAATACTGCCGTACTACCTCCAAGTACTTAGAGTCGTCAGTAAATCATGCAATTTTTCCTATACAGTATTTCCTGACCTCCAGTAGTTCTTTTAAATTCCAGTCATGAACGTAGAATTGTAAGCTGAGCACTTCGTATACCTTTTACATTTCTCCTTCACGTGATTTGAATTTCAAGGTCAACGCCCACCAATACTCATTCAATCATAATCATTATTAATTTTGTGCACTCCAGTACCATTGATGCGAGTCCTGTCATTTGAAAAGTCCCATGTTTGATGCTTTTATCCAGAGATAATTGTGTAGTGCGGGGCAATTTCAAGGTGATGAGCGGAATTGACCATTTATTTATAAAGGAATGGAGTGTGAAAAACTCAAAGATTCTATCTTTTCATTTTTCAAGAAAATACTTTTGAAGGGGGAAATTGTCCTCTAAAAGTATAGGCAAGTCAAAGGAAATTAAAAGGTCCGCACTGTGAAGAAACTCCAAGGTTCTCAACTGCTGAGTAAGAAAGTAAGAAATTCTCGTGTTTTTTGTTAATTTCTACTGCATGGTTCTTGAGTGGGATTAACAAATAATTATGGTTCTTGAGTGGGATTATTTCGTAGTTACTGTACTTCCAGTTACAGTAGCTGTCAGATCACATCAACCCAGAGCCCAGGTGAAATTTCGAAACGCGATGTTGAAAAAGGGTTGCAGCAGGAACAATTACTCGGATTATCCTCCTGCTGGTCGAGAGGGATGAAGGGGATGTTGTGACCGGTCGGTCAGGTCGCATTTGAGCAGACGCCAGCTGCGAATCGCCACTCGAGTCACGACCTGCATGCATATATAGAACACGCGTTTGCTGTTTTCTCTCCATCTCTCACTTTCTCTCAGAGCTTTCCTCTTTTTTTTCCTTTTTCTGCCGATTCGAGAGGGTAACTTGGCCGAAAGGAAACCCTTTGATGCCTGATGCGTGCTTCAGTTGAGAGGAGAAGCAGCAGCAGGCGGCATATGGAACAGTTTTGTATGGGTTTCAGTCGTGGTTTTTCTCGCGACGAGGGTCGTTTGATAAATTCATTATAATGTTTTTTTCTTGGAGCCAAACTCTGATTTCTTTCTCTTCTCTCCACTGTAAAAGTTCAACATCATTGTATGACAAATGAACCTGTCCTTTTTTCTTCGAACAATTCAGCAACATGAAATCTCGTGCATGCTGCTTGCTACAATGCAAATAGCCAGCTGAAGATAGTTTGGAAAACTGAGGAAATCCCGATTAATAAATGACTATTGTAACCCAGAAACCGAATTGCAATTATTTTCTTTTCTCCATATATGGAGAGAGATCCTTCTCTACAAGGTATCCGTTTCCTTGCAGCTGTT
>CAJPEX010000673.1:0-18912 GCA_905338405.1 Notodromas monacha
TTTTTTTTTTTGCAGTCGTGCTGGAAGCTAAAAAAAATTTTCATATATTCGCATATTTATGCTATTCGCGTAGATCAAATTACATCTTCTTCCAATTTTCAAATCACAAGAACAATCAAAAATAAAAGAAAATTTTGTACTTCATCTTGATACATCATAAAATATCGTAACATCGGAAGCATCTGGCACCTTAGAAAAGCTTCAAATTCGTTCAAACGAGATTAAAATACCATTTTGGCTATTAGACAGGGACAACACCGAGAAACAAAACAAATTAATTGTCGTCATGGCATGGATCTGTCACAACGAGATTCGTTGTAAAGAGATTATACTTGTCAGACTGAATTTAATTGTTATTATTAATTATTTACCGTATTATTCGAGTATCTTAATACAGCATCGAAGTTGATATGCGGATAAGAAACGCTGCGTGTATGCAACAGACGACTTTTTTCACTAACTCCTCTTGAAAGCGTTATATGCAATATTTACCGGGGACAACTTGAATTTCGATAGAAATTTCAGTTTCCTAAAAAGTCTGAACACTAGGAAAATAAGCGAGGTGCTTATATTCGTCGCCCATTATCACAAAATAGCAATGTAAAATATAAAGTTATAAACAGAAGGTTCGGTTCATTTCAAGTTTTGAAAATTAGTGGTACCAACCTTTTGCTGCCAGGGAACCTCGCAGTTGTCCGGAGATTGACAAAATCGCCGTTTGAGAAGACTCAAGACCAGATTTATTATGTCTGATTTATTATAGTCATGGAATTTGAAATTTCATGCATGAGAAATCTAGGGGTGCGCTTATATTTGCGTAAAAATGGTAAATGAACCTATGGCGATACTGTCGCTCCACCACCGAAAAGAAATTTCAAATTCGAAATACCACGTCAATACGTTTAACCATGATTTTTCGATAACTCTCGTAATGATTTTCAGTTGAAAATGAACAATTTATGGGACTTTTTATTAAGGGAAAAATCGCAAACCGAGGAATTTCAAGCGATAAAAAAGGGTAGAGATCGCCCCAAAACTTTCCAATGCTGTTTCATCATGGGGAAAGTTCAACGAGAGGTCGCTTTATGGTGAAATGGAATGGAATGAAGAAAAATTGTGTCACTGTCATCGCTTTCAGTAAAATACAGTACGATATTGTATCAAGTGGAGCAAGGTCAGTTCAATCGTACAGAGTTTAAATTTTATTTTATTAACATTCCTTTTTGTCTTCATAACTTTTGCGAAAGCTGTTGCAAGAACAGGGACGCATCACTCATTCACTGACGAAAATGGGGACGGTGATTTCATCTTTCTTCAACGAAAAAATATTCCCATGTCCAACCACTTGAAAATGATCCCACGTCGCGTCGGAATCACTGCATGATGAAATTAAAACTTATGACACCTAATTATTGCATCACCACCCGCAGTTACGCAGCGAAATAATCTGAACGAAAATCCCTGTCTCTTTCTTTTTTTCTTCTCAATTATTCCCGTACAATTCTGCGACGCGGAAAAATTATTGCAGAATTTCATCAGTCGGCATCTGGTCGAAATATTCGGTTCGGGCGACTTGTCGCTGGAAGTTTTGGGGTCAGAAACGCATTGGAGTATTAATAAATCAGCGCTACTTGACAAGAATTCCGTTATATCCAAAAATAAATATTCCTGGAACAAAAAATTGTGAAAGCGAAAGCGGAAAAAAATGAGCAAGATGGACTTTAATGGATCAATTTGGCATCCGATTTTGATTCACAATTTGCATATAAGTGTCAAAAATCACTACGGATGATTCAAAATTTGTTCCGCATAATGAACCTTGATTTAAATTTTCTGTTGCTACTTTAATTTCTCGAATACAGTACTGTACTGTATGAAAATTGATCTTCAACCACATCGTCAATTGTAAAACTTTCTTCGTTTATTCCCTGAAATTTACAATCGTCAACTTGAAAAACTTCACCAATCGTGATCAAAAGGTAACGTACACATTCAGCATTTCAGGTGAAGAATTGTCAAAATCAGAACTTTCGAATGTCAGAAAAGTTCTTGCCAGATTTGGAACACAGTCAATAAAAGAAAGTTACTGTACCATGAATGTAGAGTAATGTACTACAGTATTTGAAATATTTCGTAGCGTTTAAATTGCCTAGACATGAATGAAAGAAGAAAGTTTGAGCCTTACTTACTGAAAAATATGGAGTAAAAATGTCAACTTTCCGTCGCTTTCGGCCCGGGTGAGCAAGAATTTGAATTCGGCTAAGGAAATGAACAATATCTCTTCGAAAACGATGTCCATCTTCATCCATCAAATACGTTGTCTTCAACTAGGAAAGCCATTTTTACACTGGAAAAATCTCTTACTCGTACGTCACTGAAACATATCTTCCTTCCTGCCAGCCTGAATATTCAGCAAAACTATAAAAAAAACTCCCCAGTAGGAAAAACATCAGAAAGTATAAATAAATATTCAAGTTTTTCGACCGCATATCCTCGGTGGACTATTTTCCAGGGAGGTTCGCGAAAGCAACTTCATTATTGTTTCTAGTCGCATCTTTTTTTTCAAGCTTTTAAAATCCACTCGAGACATATTGGGATTGATTATTTACATCATCCCCCGGCTTGTTTGCGAAACCTGTGAAAAGGCCCCATTCTCTGGAAGGAAAAGTGGTATACAGATCCCCCTTTGAATTTTATTTTTATTCCTCTATTTATTTTTATTTTTTCAGCTCACTGCGCTTGACAAAGTTTCACCACACCTCATCGCAGCACTTGCGAGTCGCCAAGCATTGGAGCGAGGCAGGAATCGATCGCAAACGGTCCACTAATGGATTTCCACGAACGCCCCATCAGCCAAAATTGAAATCCCCACCTACACAATGCACCCGAGAAATCCCTCCCGATTTGGGATCAGAAAAAAAAGAAGAAAATTCGGAATCGAAGCGAGGACGGCTCCAAAAGTTACGATTCAGGCTGACCATGAGCTGATTTTTCTCGAGTTCTAAATGTCATCCGCTGACGTGAAATTCGAGAGAAAGTCTCTCGAAGCGTCCATCAGGAAAAATGAAGGCACGCTCAATCGTGCCAATCATCAGTCTCGTCGAAAGAGCCAACAAAAAAAAAAAAAAACACACACAAAATTTCAACTTAGTGGAAAATCAGACCAATTGAAGAAAAACTGACGCAGAGACAAAAACAATATTTTCTTCGTCTCGTGAAGAATTCCGGTATCAAACTTGACCAGAAAGACAATTTCGAATTCGTGACATGAACGATCGAATACTTGCAGTGATTCTGAATGAATTTCGTCAGAGTAAAAAAAAAAATCAGTTTTACAATGTCTCAAACGAAGAATCTTACTAAAAGTCCCCTCTTGTTCGCTTCAGCAGAATTTTCCGGACTTCACAACTAACACACTTTAAACGGAAATAAACACGATACGGCATCCGTGTTTTAAAACTTACAAGAATGCGAAGAAGTGTTTCATCACTGGAAGTACAGTACCGTACAGTACAGTACTCAGCAATTCAAAAATACACTTGGACTCTCTTTACAACGATCTTGTCTACGATGATTTTCTCTGTACAGTACAACAAACTTTTTCGTCACATCATGGCGTTCTCTCCGCCATGTTTTAGAAATTCTCCACAACCAATCGTTTCCGGTCCTTCGAATTTCGTTGTACAGCGAGTCTACTTTTATTACAATGCAGGAAGACTTTCAGAAAAATAAAATATTTCAACACGAGAATACTTCTTCCTCGTTAGACCCAAAGATACTCATAAAATAATTAGCAGAACTTGGTAAATCAGAACTTACTGCAAAAATGAAGAACGAATGTTTTCTCATTCAATAAACCTCATACTCCTCTTTGAAAATCCGTCTTCATCTGCGCAAAATCGTCGGATTTCATGGAAGTCTGGTTATCCCTACGCTACGTTTTTCGGTTTTCAACAACTCATCCGTAGAATCACGCAGGCCATCTATCAGCAAACTCAATTTTTCGCAAAGAAATCAACAAAAATCCATTCCGGTCTCCCAGAGAATTCGGAAACAGCCCTCACTCCAATTCGGCGTTTTCAACATCTCACCCGCATAATTACGTTGGCCATTAATCACCAAATTCCTTTTTTCGCAAAGGAATAAACGTAAATCCATTCAGTCACCCAGAGACTTCGGAAACACCCCCCTGAAATTCGGCATATGAGAAACACTCGGGGAAATCAGGGACGAAGGGCTGGACGCGAGCAACAGTGCTTTCGCATGACAGCCCCCAGGGGATCGATTCGGAACCGTTCACCCGCCTCAGGCCGGAAGTAGAAGAAGAAGAAGAGAACAAAAAAAAAAAAGGGAAGACCCCCCCCCCTTCTTGTTAACACACACGAGAACGAACGGTTTCCTGCACACAAGTATCCAGACAAATTGCTCCACGAATTCCATCTCACCCCCGCAGAAAAAAAAAATTAAATTCCATCTGCGTACGACACAATACAAATGACTTTCCTCAACTCCCATAACTTTTTTTGCGTTTCTTTTTTTTTTCGCCGAGACGAATTTTACAATGGATACTTGCAGACTTGTGAGTCCAACGCACGCGTCGCGGTAATCTGAGCAAAATCCTTGACCAATAAATCTAGGTCACAAAAAATATATATATACTGTATATTGAAAGGCATCAAAAGTCCTCCAAGTTCTTCCCAAAAGAAAAGAAAAAACTTCCTCGAACACGTGACGGAGAAGCTCGGAATTGACGACCGATTTCCACAGCAATTTGCACATTAATCAATCAGCTAAAAATGATGTTCACGGAGAAAGAACTCAAGAAAATCGTAGGAATTCGAAGCAAGTTTCCTCCCTCCTGAAACAATCAATCAGCGGGGTTTTCCACGCAGTAATAACAAGATAAATCACTCCAACCTTCGAAAAGGACATTCGACAGCGTCGACTCGCATCACATCCAGCATTCATTCAATTCACCCCTTAACCATTTCTTTCGAGACGATTTTCCGAATAATTTTCAGTGAAAACCCAACGAAACAAAAAGAAAGAAAGAGAAAAAAAAGGCGGAGGACTGACGACGGAAAAGTGTGACTGACGATGGAGTGAGAGAGAGAGAAAACAAAAATTACGCCGAGACGTGATCCCAGGGTATTTTTCTGGCTTATTATCCGTTTCCGGGCCTCGTCGGCAACGGGCGTGATGAGACGTCGACGTCGAGATCCCGACTTGGACATCGACGTCGAGTATCATCCACACCATGTGCCCATTACCAGCCATTCTCCCTCTTTTTCCACCAACCGAGGCCATTCACAAAGATTCCGAACGACCACTTTTACAACTGGACATCTGACATGTATGCATACACCCATTCATTCCCTGACATCAGAAACAAAATATGTGCTAAAATTAATTTAAAGCACAAGGTCTTCAGCTTGTTTCTGTTTGAGGTTCAGTTGAATGAACAAATTACAGAGAATCTTTGATGAGAAATCATATATGGCCAACAGTTTATCTTGATCCTTTGAGATTTCAAAAAGGGTCTCTTCATTGAATTCCAATAATACTTGTAACTCTTTCTTAGTTTCAATGTAATAACCCTTGAGGAAAATCTCGCATTGCATCACGGAAATCCCGCATAACGAAACACACGCAGAAACGGCCCTTATGCGGGGACCCATTGTACATTGTACAAGCATCCGAAATTGCACATGAACTTTGATGGGCGAATCAAGCGTCGACCTCACGGACACGTACACCGAATTAGCCTGGGTTAAAGCATTGATCAGCGCTATAGTAAAAAAACAAGATCCCAGGACACATGTGTGACCACGTGGAAGCAAAATAAAAAAAATGAAATAAAATTATGTGAGCAACCCAGGGAATATATAGAAAGGCCTCGCCTAGCTGTCGTCAACCACCCCTCGAGGGTCGGTATTTCTTCCTTCTGTCATCCTTTTTTTTCTCGTCGCGACGTGATTGGATTCCCTGATGACACAGGCGTGATCATTTCTGCTTCCATAACTCGTCTCCTCTCTTAGTCTTTCGCTTTTCTTCCAGCGACTCAGACAGAATTTCATTTATTTTCATTTATTCTCTTAGCGAAACCGCAAAATGGCTGCCTCTCGACGCTTTCTTGGATCGTCTCTGGGGAACTTACTAGCCCTTATTTTATTTCTGCACTCCTCGTCAAAAATCAAATAATGAATTCTTACGAATCATGCGACATGCTTTCGATCTTCTTCGTGTTGCTTGGAGAGCATATGATCAGGACGTCAAATATGCTTCTGCGGCCATATGACATGAATGTGCTTCTGCGGGTCACATTTTTTTACAGTAATAAATTACGATAATTAGACTCAAAAGCTACGACATATCCTCAAACAACGCGAAAAAAATTAATCCTCTCTGGATGATGTCAAATTACATCGCGTCATTATCATTTTCAGTGGAATGAATTCATTTTCGGTGGAATGAAAAGCACAGAGATCTTGAAAAATCCCATCCTGAAAAAAATGCACATGCTTTCTTCGGTTTTCGGAAGATGGCATTTAGTATTGTCCGCATTTTTGAAAATGTTGCAAGCAGTCAGGATTCCTTTTTTAGTGGAATGAAAAGCACAGAGATCTTGAAAAATCCCATCCTGAAAAAAATGCACATGCTTTCTTCGGTTTTCGGAAGATGGCATTAGTATTGTCCGCATTTTTGAAAATGTTGCAAGCAGTCAGCCAAGAAAAGATATCAAATTGTTGAAACGTATGCTCAAGATTTTTCTTGGAATTCTTATAAATTTGATACGCTCATCAATTCTGTATTTTCTTTCACATCGTTGATGAACGTATTGAAATTCAACCCTCGATTTAGAACCTACTCGCATTAAGACACAAATTTTCCACGAACGAATCTTTTCAATTGTGGTCTCAATGGTAAACCCGATTTAGTGTCACAAAATGTGTAGTCCCAAATGAAAAATATACACAAATTATAGATATTACGGCGTTTTCGTAGGCATATTATTAGGTTATTACTGAGAATCACGAACATCCTCAGGATAATTTCAAAAGTTAAATTTCTGAATTTCAATGTATAATTGGGTTTTATTGGGTATATTTATTCTTGAAGAGCAGCTGAATAACTGAGATACTCAATAACGCTTTCAAATTTTAAAATAAATTTACCTGATATCGGAATCGTGTCCTATATCGTAAAAAAAAATCGAAGAAACAGCTCCACTCTAACCTGATGCAATAAGTGAAAAAATCCAAAACATTGCGTACTATTGAAAAATTTAAAAACAGTTTGAAATAAAGTTCATGGGAGCCTCAAATTTTTTTTCTTTTGTCGTTATCTCTGAGAAAACGCACTCAGTCGACCAAAATTATTTCTCAACGATCTTCTCTTCAACTATATCGTCCTCTTATACAATACACCGATTACAGTGTCATTAAATGTGTCAGGACAAATCTGGCACTGAATTAGGGTTCAACTCTACTTGTCGCTCTGATAGTATGGAAAGTTAATACGGAATCCAATCAAGATTCCATCAATTCAACTTTTTCTCTGCACTTCGAACGAAGAAAAAGTTGAATAATTATCAGCATTAAATGCTTCTTTTTTAATTATATTCGAAAAAAATACCTCTGTACTCCCACGTCATCCAAACCCATCAGCGTGCGCGGAAAAAAAATCAAAGTTCACTCGAAGCCCGATAAACCCTCTTACGCATACTAACGAATGTCCTCCGTTCAATTACTCTTCAAGCCTGGTCATTCAACAGCACTCTGGCGAACGGATCGAACAGCTTCTTCCTTTCTCCCCACCCTTCTTTATTTTTTTTTTTCTGTTCACTCAAAAAGAGGAAGTCAAGTGGGGGATAAAAATGATCCACGATTCACTGAGAGTGGGGGGAATGGAAGTCGTCGGACCGTTTCCGCGCGACATACACGGTTGGGAGAATTTCAATGATGCTGGCACACCGCACGGCACCTCAAAGGAACATGAATTCCGAGGCTACTTTTGAGGGGTGAAGAAAAAAAAAAAAAAGCTCGGTTGCAGTCCGAAAAAGTTCCGAGAGAAATGACCCGATCCTTTCTTCCAGCCCCCGCCAACATCACCCCCTTTTCAGCGAAACCACTCTTCCATGCCTGGCAGAAAAACTTTGCCATCTGCTCAATTTTAGCGAGACGCATTTTCTTTCGGGGAGAAGATGGAGAAATAAAAGGGTTCGGTTCAGCCTCGACTCGTCATGAAGCAAAGTCCGAGTATCTGGTCATCGAAAAAAAAACTTTGCCATCTGCTCAATTTTAGCGAGACGCATTTTCTTTCGGGGAGAAGATGGAGAAATAAAAGGGTTCGGTTCAGCCTCGACTCGTCATGAAGCAAAGTCCGAGTATCTGGTCATCGAAAAAAATAATAATTCTTCATTCGTGATGCTTTAAAATATTCGGGATATGATACAGGGCATATAATAAAAGTACGGAAATTTAAATCATATACGGACGATTCGACTTAGGGACACTTCAAAGAAGAAAAAAATCTCCCGGACATCCGGACAACGTCGCCAAAATTTCTAAAAGCTGGGAAAATTTATCTTTTCAAAATGCTGATATATCGAGCGAATTCAGCAAATTAAATTTACAATTCAAAATCGTATAATAAATTTACTTCGATTTTAAATCATGAAGATTCTCCAAAATTCATGCATTATTATCATTATCAATTCACTTTAATCCATAGACCATGGTTTTCCATCACCTGTAAACAGTATTTTGTCCTTGTTCTGTTCTTTCTCGGCTCCTTTTCATGCCAAAAAGACAGAAAACTAAATTTACAATAATTCAAAATCGCATTATAAATTTAATGGAATTTTCAATCATGACGTTACTCCAAAATCCATGCATCATTATCATTAATTCACTTTAATCCGTAGACCAGGGTTTTCTATCACCTGTAAACAGTATTTTGTACTCATTCTTCTCTTTCTCGGCCCCTTTCCATGCCAAAAAGACAGATTCTGCGACGTTTTCTACTTATGTGCTGCATGTTGCGGCAGACAAACGAATTATAATTCATTTGTTTGGGGTGGGACTTCTTCCAAATTTCTGAAGCGCACGAGAATCAATTACGGCACTGTACATACAAGTATGTTCCCATTGAAGTCTACGGGAAAAAATGATCCGACATACGGACGCTCCGACACAGGGACAAGGTTCCAAAACCAATTATTTCGGGATTTCGGTGTCCATTCTATTGCGTGGTGGAAATAAGCACCAAAATCCGGATTCGTAATGCAGTACCTGGGATCATTAGTGTTTCAGAATACTCTTCAAGTCAGCGAAATATAAATCGAAGAAGTGCGACCAGGCCAAATAATTTGTAAAAAAAAAAAAAAGATAATTTACATAACCAGAGACGCTTTTTTAATTCTAAAATTATGAAGAAAAACACACCGAACATAATAACCGACAGAATTAACATTCAAAATAATTCCCTTCACAGAAACTTCTTCGACGCCTTCATCAAAAATGTTACCATCGCTAAAATTTAAAACGTTCCTGCAACGAATATCTTCCAGACTTCTTGGCGCTTGCTCCCAAAGAAGAAAAAAAAACATCGATGAATAAAACGAGCAGATGGAACTCATTCAACTGCAAACTAGGCGAGAAAACTGCCTCATCAGTCATGACTCGTAGGACACCAAGGAATTGCACGTCTTTCCATCAAAAAAGGGGGAGGGGGGAGGCCACAACTTGCTAATTCCTCACGAACATATGCCCACAGAAATGGCGGGTTTTTGCTCCTTGCTCCAACAGCAATGAATCACCTCCCCACTAAACAGACCACAGGCCTCCAGCATGCGACAATGCCGGCAACCGATCCCTGGATTTCCACTGGGGATCATTAGGGCCAAGCAAGACCGTCCATCTATGCACGAAAAGAAGAAGGAAACGAGGGGGAAAAATGGGGGACCAAGAGGTGCTTTTTTTCCTCTCCTTTTTTTTTTTTTGTGGCTGCCCTGCAATTTTTTTTTTTTTTTTTTGGGCCAGAATTTCCCGCCTCGCACGCAGGCAACAAGAAAACGATCAACATCTCCCCACAATCACAGGGCTTGGAGATTAATCGATACGACGCTAGCCAACTTTCAAGGGAAAGACACCAGACACTTTTTCCTCCAAGTTTCATGCTTGATCCTCTCAACAACCATTGCTTTCTCGGATATGCACACGGAAAAGCGATTTTTAGAATATAAAAAAACCGGCGGTTTTTGATAGTCTAGTTCGAGGCTTGATTCTGACATACAGTCGAATTTCAAGGGACCAGCGAAAATTTTCGAGTTGGAGAGATGCAGAGTTGAATAAACAAACTTGTTCGTCGTGGGAAAGATGAAAGAATTGCAGAAAATTTAAATGATGATCAGGGCCTTGAATTGCATCTTGAATGAGTTGACAGGGAAACTGAACTTGGATGCAAGAATTAAGTTGCCCGATTGATCTTTCATTTGCTTTCGAAGCACATGAAGTTACTTTCTTTTACTGCTTTTATTTATTCTGTGTCAATAGAATAATAGACAAAAGGGCCTCCAGAAAATTGTAGTTATGGAGGTTTGAAGGGAGGGGGAGGCCTTTCAGTTGGGAAAGTTTTTAATGAATTGTTTCGAAAGGAATTCAGAGAGGGACAAGAAAAAAAACATTTGTCATATGGAGGTCTTCAACTTCGGGAGGTTCGAGTTTCTGTGATTTTTAAAATTTAATAACGAGTACCTCGATTCGTGCGAGCCCATTCAAAATATATAATCCAAGCGCGTTGGAGAAAAAAAAAACCAGACATAGAAATAAATAATTTCTAGCATTAAATTCTTACTTCCTCGTGAATTCAAAATATTAGAAAAACATTCAGGAATGAGACTCACTCAAAATATAGAATCCAAGCGCGGTGGAGAAAAAAATAAGACCTCTTCATGAATAATATCAGCATTAAATTTTTACTTCCTCGAAAATGTAAAATATTAGAAAAACATTCAGGAATTAGACCTCAATATTTTACAAGAATGAGTAAAAACAAAATTACTGAGACTGATTCGTAGCTCAAACGAATAAGCTCGCTTTTTCAGCGTTCAGCTTCGAAGTACTTAGAATTTTCTTCCAACATTCCGAAATATCAAAATGTATGACTTTTTACCCAGGCTTACCGAAGTTATGACGTGAAATCAGAGAAATCGAGAGAGAGAGCGACAGAGCTGCACAAGCGGCTTTGAAGGCTATTAGGAACTCTCTCGTCCCGTAATATGAGATTTTGCGAGACAAATCGCGCAATTTCCGCGTGGAAATTAGCCAGTTCTGTCAGATCCCTCGCTTATTCTTCTCCACCCACGGCCTTCCTTCTCTTTTTTCCAGCTTCCAGTCTACCTTTCTGCGTTCTTTTCATTCCTTCTCTTGTCACGAGCAAGAAAGAAAGAAAAAAGGAGAAAAATAATGTTAACAACCAGCGAAGGAGAAACTCGTAGGTTGAGATCAGTAATTTCTGCCTTCAGATAAGCAGCAAGTGGGGCTCAGAATGAAAATTTGCCTTCATTCCCCCGGGTTCTGCGGGCTGGAAAATTAACCATGAGGTCGTTGTTGCACCAGCAGCAGCTCTGCACCTCGATTACCCTGCTTGATGCCCGGAATAATGCGAGTCGAGGCCAGTATCCTCATTTTTCACATTTCCAGGTTTCACGTGGAATTCCGGTTTAATTTTTCAGAAACCCCCTGGAACACCATATTAGCTTATAAAGTGAGACCCCGAGATGCAGACACGCCGACATACATGGACGACTCGACTTAGGGACACTTCCAACTGCAAAAATCTGACTCGAAATACGGACACTTTTCCAAAATTTCTGAAAGAGGTTAGAAAAAGTTTCGTCTTCCTGGAAAAAATTTTAGCAAATAAAATTTAAAAATTAATATACTTATACAAATTCATAATTCATGTTTAAAAACAAGCTAATTTTGTGCTTCTGTTTTCAGTTTTTCCATCATGTGTGCTCAGTATAGCAAGACTTGTTTGCTTCTCGAGCTTCTCCTGATGCCAAAATCAGATTCTGTGCGGTTTTCTTCTGTACAGTATTTTTAAGTTGAGGAACAATTATTTTTATTCAATTCTTCGGGGACTTTTTCTGAACTAGTCAACACTAGGAGAACCGATTAAAAATATTCTCATTGAAGCTTATGGGAATTCGAGGTCCGACATGCGGAAATTCCACCTGAAGGAAACGGTTTATGCACCAATCACGTCCGCATCTCGGGGCCTCACTTCTAGTTTTTGTTCGGTTTGCATAATAATTTGATCGCGGAAGAAAAATGAAAGAATTTATAAAAGAAAATTGTTCTGCAGGATAGAAGAAAAAATTAGATTAGCTAGATTTTTCCATTTTCTTTGAATGTGCGTCGAAAAATGCCCTCATAAGCAGCATTGAGTGATGAGTGACCACCAATTTTATCTAACCGACACGCCCCACTAAACTGGGAGCTATTTTATTAGCAGTTTAACCTTGATATCTCAAATCTCCCAAAATCGAGTACTGCTCATGTAGAATATTTTTTCAAGCCCGTGCCCGGCTTCCCGTAGAAAAAAAAACACAAAAATCTCCCCAAATCAAAGGCTTTCCCTTCAAACCGCCATAACACTCAAATCTCCCAAAATCGAGTACTGCTCATGTAGAATATTTTTTCAAGCCCGTGCCCGGCTTCCCGTAGAAAAAAAAACACAAAAATCTCCCCAAATCAATCCGAAAGGGAAGTTTGGCGGTATTGAGCTTAAAGGACCTCTTGAAAATAGCTGTGTAGTCCTTTCATTAAAAAATTTACGGAAATAAACTTTTTGTCTTTCGTGATATTTAACTTAGTACCGGTTCAGAGTAATAATCATGATGATTATCATAATTTGTAAGGCCAAGGGATTTTATATCATAGGTTGAACGCCCGTAAGCTTGTATATGAACACTGCGACATTTTGAATTACACATTGTACACGAAGGTTGAAAACCCTGACCAGTATATTTTCAAAATGAAGATCAGAAACTATTCTCTTTTCATCATCGTACGGTCCAGCGGAAATTTCGATAAATTTATGACAGAAATTTATTCACAGACCATGAGTAATGAAACGACAAGGGATCTGGTTTTTATTTTTGATTTTTTTGCAAAGGTCCCAGACACCAAGCATTGATCAAATACTGTGCCTCATTCTTACAATCATCATTGGATCGCACTCACATCACGTCAGCCTCACACATACACACTCGCACAGAAAAAAACTGCTTTTCCTTGGGAATTGCATCGAAAATGGAGCAGGAATTGGACCTCTGATTTCGTCGTCTCTGACAACGAGCGCACTGTTCGCGCAGGTAGCTCTTATTGGGTCACAGAGTTGGTAACCTTTCCACTGAACCCCCCCTTTACCTCTAGTATAGGGGCCCTAAATAGCCCGCGCTACCCTGCACATGATCCCGAGACGTTCGTCTGCCGTTTGGGAATGGTTTCAATCACGCCATTTCGATGAGGATCTCTTGACAGCACGGTGAAGAAGGAAGGAAGGGAAGAAGAAGGGTCTGGCAGGAAATGGTAACATCCGACCTCTTCCTTGTTTTTATTCAGGATTTTTCTTTTTTTTTTACGCCATTTCGATGAGGATCTCTTGACAGCACGGTGAAGAAGGAAGGAAGGGAAAAAGAAGGGTCTGGCAGGAAATGGTAACATCCGACCTCTTCCTTGTTTTTATTCAGGATTTTTCTTTTTTTTTTACCACAGTCGAGGAAAAATGCGAGGTTTTCTTTTCTTGGTTTTGGGTTGCGTGAATGGCGGCTCATCCGTATAAATTCTGTGCAGAGGTTCTTGGAATAAATTGCGCTTTTTTTCGCATTTTGGCACTTGAAACAGAAGATTATATGCTTTTGCTTTTTGATTCGCAGGAAGTTGAAACATTCCTCATTATTGCTGGTTCATTCGACATAAATAAAAGTTTGAACCAACGGAAAAAATCGTTTTGCCTTCCGATCGAACTATCTGCGATTTTTTACTGAAGACTGGAATATTAGCGACATTTGTAGTGTTCTGTATGAGTCACACTGCTGAGCGTTGCGGTGGGACGTTTATTTTTAATTTTTGTAAACATTCATAAAAAATGGCGAGAAGCGTAGATTGACGCAAAATTCACCCAAAAAAATCTTGACAAGTTCGCGATGAAAAGGTACATCCAGGACCAAATTAACTATATTCCATTTTCGTTTCATTCACAATAATCGGATATTTCTTCTCGATGGACAGAAAAAGGGGCACATATTTTTCTTCTTTTTTTTTGTTAAACTACCGATGAGCTGAACCTAATGACGTTTGAGAGGAATATGAATTGCTCGTAGAACTGCCATGTTCTTTCCGGATAAAATGTGAGTATATCGCTTTCCGCAAGTTCTGGAAAGTCCCTGGGTGATTGGATCAGAGTTTCCAGTCCAGGTTCAGTTCATTATCGGAGGCCAGGCGGAGAAAACTTTTCCACTCGCGATTGTTTTCTTACGCGGGGGTCGATTTGTATCTTCCGTGAAGAAAGGGGGTCGGGAATTGAATAAATAGGTCACCAGCAGCAGCTCTGCACCTCGATTACCCTGCTTGATGCCCGGAATAATGCGAGTCGAGGCCAGTATCCTCATTTTTCACATTTCCAGGTTTCACGTGGAATTCCGGTTTAATTTTTCAGAAACCCCTGGAACACTGTATTAGCTTATACAGTGAGACCCCGAGATGCAGACACGCCGACATACATGGACGATTCGACTTAGGGACACTTCCAACTGCAAAAATCTGACTCGAAATACGGACACTTTTCCAAAATTTCTGAAAGAGGTTAGAAAAAGTTTCGTCTTCCTGGAAAAAAATTTATATATTTATAAAAATTCATAATTCATATTCAAAAGCAAGCTAAGTTTGTGCTTCTGTTCTAAGTTTTTACATCATGTGTGCTCAGTATAGCAAGACTTGTTTGCTTCTCGAGCTTCTCCTGATGCCAAAAGATCAGGATTTTGTGCGGTTTTCTTCTGTACAGTATTTTCAAGTTGAGAAACAATTATTTTAATTCAATTCTACGGGGACTTTTTCTGAATTAGTCAACACTAGGGGAATCGATTTAAAATATTCTCATTGCAGTTTATGGGAAATCGAGGTCCGACATGCGGAAATTCCACCTGAAGGAAACGGTTCATGCACCAATCACGTCCGCATCTTGGAGCCTCACTTCTAGTTTTTGTTCGGTTTGCATCATAATTTGATCGCGGACGAAAAATGAATAAATTTATAAAAGAAAAATTTTCTGCAGGATAGAAGAAAAAATTAGATTAGCTAGATTTTTCCATTTCCTTGAATGTGCGTCGAAAAATGCCCTCGTCATCAGCATTCAGTGATGAGTGACAACCAATTTTGTCTAACCATCACGCCCCACTAAACTGTGAAGCTATTTTATTAGCAGTTGAACCTTGAAAACTCAAATCTCCCAAAATCGAGTACTGCTCATGTAGAATATTTTTTCAAGCCCGTGCCCGGCTTCCCGTAGAAAAAAAAACACAAAAATCTCCCCAAATCAAAGGCTTTCCCTTCAAACCGCCATAACTCGAATTTCCTGGAGAACTTTTATCGACACATCAGGAAAGTAATTTTTTAAATGCCTTTATTTGAAAAACAGAAAGCACTATAAATTGAATCATGGCCAAGGGAGTAATAATCATGATGATTATCATAATTTCTAAGGCCAAGGGATTTTATATCATAGGTTGAATACCCGTAAGCTTGTATATGAACATTGCGACATTTTGAATTACACATTGTACACGAAGGTTGAAAACCCTGACCAGTATGTTTTCAAAATGAAGATCAGAAACTATTCTCTTTTCACCATCGTACGGTCCAGCGGAAATTTCGATAAATTTATAACAGAAATTTATTCACAGACCATGAGTAATGAAACGAAAAGGGATCTGGTTTTTATTTTTTATTTTTTGCAAAGGTCCCAGACACCAAGCATTGATCAAATACTGTGCCTCATTCTTACAATCATCATTGGATCGCACTCACATCACGTCAGCCTCACACACACACACACACGCGCGCACAGAAAAAAAAATTGCTGCTTTTTCCTTGGGAATTGCATCGAAAATGGAGCAGGAATTGGACCTCTGATTTTCAGCAGAGACTGTTGCTCGCGTGACAAGCGCGTCCATCGAGAATAACCCAGTGTCTCAACCATTGGAAAGGTGACTTGGGGGGGAAATGGAGATCATATCCCCGGGATTTATCGGGCGCGATGGGACCACATGATCCCGAGACGTTCGTCTGCCGTTTGGGAATGGTTTCAATCACGCCATTTCGATGAGGATCTCTTGACAGCACGGTGAAGAAGGAAGGAAGGGAAGAAGAAGGGTCTGGCAGGAAATGGTAACATCCGACCTCTTCCTTGTTTTTATTCAGGATTTTTCTTTTTTTTTTTTTACCACAGTCGAGGAAAAATGCGAGGTTTTCTTTTCTTGGTTTTGGGTTGCGTGAATGGCGGCTCATCCGTATACATTTTGTGCAGAGGTTCTTGGAATAAATTGCGCTTTTTTTCGCATTTTGGCACTTGAAACAGAAGATTATATACTTTTGCCTTTTGATTCGCAGGAAGTTGAAACATTCCTCATTATTGCTGGTTCATTCGACATAAATAAAAGTTTGAACCAACGGAAAAAATCGTTTTGCCTTCCGATCGAACTATCTGCGATTTTTTACTTTAGACTGGAATATTAGCGACATTTGTAGTGTTCTGTATGAGTCATACTGCTGAGCGTTGTGGTGGGACGGTTATTTTTAATTTTTGTGAACATTCAGTTAAAATGGCGAGAAGCGTAGATCGACGCAAAATTCACCCAAAAAAAATCTTGACAAGTTCGCCGATGAAAAGGTTCATCAAGGACCAAATTAATTATATTCCATTTTCGTTTCATTCACAATAAGCGGATGTTTTTTCTCGATGGACAGAAAAAGGGGCACATATTTATCTTCTTCTTTTTTGCTAAACTACCGAAAGATATTTTAAACAGTCTAGGATGAGCTGAACCTAATGACGTTTGAGAGGAAGATGAATTGCACGTAGAACCCTCATGTTCTTCCCCAAATAAAATGTGAGTATATCGTTTTCCGCAAGTTCTGGAAAGTCCCTGGGTGATTGGATCAGAGTTTCTAGTCCAGGTTCAGTTCATTATCGGAGGCCAGGCGGAGAAAACTTTTCCACTCGCGATTGTTTTCTTACGCGGGGGTCGATTTGTATCTTCCGTGAAGAAAGGGGGTCGGGAATTGAATAAATAGGTCCTCCCCGGGGGGTGCGATTTCCATTCGTGCGCAATATATCCCGGAAAAAGGGGTCGGTATCTGATCTCATTTCTAAGGTCTGGCTGATGAACTTTTTGCTATCTTGATGAATCACGGCCTCTTTCGGTTATTAAAGATCCCGTGTTTTGCTACGAGTCCCATTTCCGACGACCCACTCTTCGCCACTTGGGCGGTTCCATTTTTCATTTCCCAACCCCGTCCCCCGACTCATTCTAATCGTTTCCTTTAAAGCGGATTAATTATGCACGCGCATGATTTTCTTCGCAGTAAAAAAAAATTAAGAACTGTTACGCTATTTAAAATACCATATATTACGAAGGTTGTCCCAGTTTGACGCGACCTTTGATATTTTTAAATTACCTGTGATCGTAAAAAAAATCATAATACAGTGAGACCCCGAGATGCGGATGTAATTGGTGCATCAAGAGTGTCCCTAAGTCGAGTCTCATTTTCCCTTAGACTTACATTGCATAGTTTTTAATTGGTGTTTTATGTAAAAAATACTCACCATAATTCCATGAAAATAAAAATTGTCTCCCAATTACCAAGAACTTTTCTTACATCAATTTTAGGGTTGGAAATGTCTGTTTCTTGTAATTTGGCCTGAAATGTTGTATTTGCAATTTTATAACAAAATGTCCCTATGTCGGTTCAGTGTTCTCATGTCGGGCCCTTTTTATTATTTTTTTATGATAAAATAAGTGTCCCTATGTCGAATTGTCCGCAGGTCGAGGTGTCCGCACGTGGGGTCTCACTGTACTGTATAGCCCATGATGTTCCGAAGTTCCGGGATTTTTGTCGAATCGAAAAAACTTTTTACATTTACTCCATCTAGATAAATGAATACTGTACTTGCAATTCACAGCCGGAGTTCTGCGCCCATAGAGTATAGAGTGCTAAAAATTTGTCAAGCCAGCTGAAAAAAAGTGAAACTTGTCTTCCTTTGCCCCTTATCGTTTCTAAATTTCCGATACTTGAAACCAAAAAATCATTCATTTTTAGCTAGCCTGTCAAATTTTTAGAAACGTCTCACATAGGTGGAGAACTCTGGCCGGAACTGGTAGATAGAAAAAAAATTATTAGACAACAACAATCCCAGAAATTATAACATTGTGGGCTATGAAAATTTAACAATCCACTTAATATAAAAATATCACTGGTCGCGTCAGACTGGGACAACCCTGGTATTTTCCCCTCCGGAAACAAAGTACAGTAGTAGAAAGTGCTTTCTTGGACTCCGTTCTCATCGTAAGAAACCCTACAATAGTAAAGCCCAAGCTCAAAACATTCTCTTCCAAGAATGGGAAAGTTTTCTCTTCGCACGCACATCAGAAAAACCTTTGCAAAAACACCAGAAAAAAAAAGAGAAGAACGAAGGCTAGCACATTTTTTCCTCACATGACGGGTGAAATGAGTCTCGCATTGACCAAACCTGCGCAACACTCGAAATTTTTTTTCGTTTTCCTTTCCCCGAAAAGAAAGCACAATAATCTGCTGGCGGATGAAAACAATACCCCCCCCCTTT
>CAJPEX010000673.1:18985-66427 GCA_905338405.1 Notodromas monacha
AAAAAAACCCCCCCCCCCCCCCCCCCCTTCTATATTCGGATAAAAAACCCCCATTCGAACAACGACGATGACGAACACGAGACAAAACACAGGTCTCCTGACTTATCCCGGGGTCTACGATCGTCAGGCAACTTTTTTCCCCCCAAAAGGTATCAGGATTTTGTATCAAAAGTAATGGCTCAGATTTGACATAAAATGAAGAACAAAAAAACCTGGACGAATGTTCAGTCCCGTGATTGATCACCAAGAAAAACTGCACGAACGGAACGCGTTACCCCCGTCGATCCCCAAGAGTTGGAGATGGAAATCTCCGACGAAAAAAAAAATTCAAGTCAGATTTCGAACAGCTGAATCGATACACAGTGAAAGCATCAACGAGTGACTTCCGATATCAAATAACCAACGGAGGACGAGGAGGAGGGTTATAGCTTAATGATCTCCTTCGATCAAAATATACAACAGTAATGCCAGTTGCAACAGGAACCCATCAGAGGGGTGTCTGATTTCAAATCAATTCTTGATAAACACTCGTTATACATTTTTTTTTCAATTTGCGCATGGAAATCGGAAATCACAGCCCCTCTTATTTCTCCTCGCGAAAACCTGAAACTATTTTTTTTTAATTGAGCAACGCCAGTTTTAAACATGTCACGATTTCTTGCGATACAAAAAAATAAAAAATGCGTCCCTACTTCAAATAATTTTTCAAAGATGATCGAAAACGCTTTATCTTGAATACGGTAAATATATTTCACCGTTTAACGTTCAAGTATATCGTACAATATGTGACGTCCTCGCCTGGGAAAAGCGATTTAAGGTGGAAAAGAAATTACACATGATAATTCCGTGATTATAACAATTTCACAGGGTCATTTATTAATTTAAAATTATACCGTAACTTCGTGAGATAAATTGAAAACCCTTCGGTGGCCTCATAACACCTTCAATACCCTAAAATCCATTTCAGCACGTCGACATTAAAATTCACGAGCGCAATTTGCAAGGTCAAGTGTCAGGGTTTATGTTTCACGAAGTTTCTTTTCTTTCTTTTTTTTTCTTTATGACTGGATCTAATGAGAAGAACCCGCTCGAGCTCAGAGCAATGTCATCGGCTGCATCGAAGATTTTCCATCCCTATATACCAAGAGAATTTTCTTTCAACGGAAATGGAAGAAAAAGGGGTACGGGGGGGGGGTGAAATCGGTCCCGGATATGCGAGGCGACCGATTTCCGATTTCCTTCCAGCTCAGCCAACGACGGAGGACATCTGGTGCCAGAAGGTACACGCATGCTGCGATCGTAAGGAACACCAGGGCGGAAATAATCGCAGCAGGGGCCCCCCCCCCCCTTCGATCCGAGAATGTCAAATATTTCAAAAACCCAACTGATTTACAATTGCGCGGATTCTACCGATCCAAATACTTGACGTATGCAGGGTTGAAACGAAAGTTCGCGACGGAGGACAGGGAGTCCCCATAAAACGAAAAATCCGCGAAACGCAAATTACCAGGGTGGAAGAACATGACTTGTACTGTACTACGAAATTATTTCACGCGACGGAATTGCTTGGCGCATGAAAAATTCGCACAATTTCAATCACGTTCCGAACTCACTAGAGAATTTAAAAAAAAATCAAGAAAAAACGCTTCGATTTCAATTCTCTGGACTTCCCAATTTGAGAAATTCAGAAAGTTGTTAGGATTACACCGACTTCATGCTAAGCAAAATTGGATTCACGACCACCTGCTGAAAAATACACAAATCCGTAGTGTATGTTCATTATGGTCTTTTGGTGAGTGGCTATCTGGAAACAATGAAATAAATTTCACTTTAATCTTCAGGGAAAACGCTTTTCACACGAGGAAACTCATCCAGGAATGGATTAGTTTTCTTATGCGGGAACTTCGTGTTCACACGCTTTTGTTAATTCAAATTTGCGATGAAAATTGATTAGAAAACAACATCAATGTAAATCTCAATAATTATTATGTTCACGGGAGAAATCCCCAGAATTTTTTCAAGAATACAAGTGCTGCAAACTCTGCGCCAGTAATGATGAATTTTTTAATTTTGCGAAGTTAACTTAATTCCAACCAGCCTAATCTTTGAATCAGCTGATCGTACTGCTTCAGGATGGAAAATATTGGACAGTTTATATAGAAATGCCAAATTTTCTTAAATAATTAACTTTGCATTTTTTTACAGTACAGTACTGTACATTCAAGTTTTCATTGCACGGTATATTTTATCGTACAACGCGTAGAAGGCCCAACTCTAGAACTGCAGACTTGCACAACGTATACCCGTAACATTCAGACACAAATTCAAGTTGAATTACACTGATTCCAAAATAAATGTTTTCGACAGGCAGTTCTAAAATCATAAAAATACATGTGATGTTCATGATGGAAAATACTATGCATCCAATTAGAAAATTTGAAAAATTTCCAACTTCTTTCTCGATTAAATAGCTCGTGATCTGCATCTTTTCCTGATACAAAGAAAACGATCGCGGGAACAGTACAAATTATTGATCGAGAATTTTCGTCCAACCCCCGTGGAGTGGAATTTCAATTTAAAAAGTATGATAAGTACAATACTGCACAACCGGAGAAAAAGTAGAATGGCAAACATTATTTTCTCAACGCACGCGAAAGTAAGTCAAATTCCGATACAAATCCATAGAAAAAGTTTTTCAAGAAACAAATTTACCGAATCCCATCAAGGAAATACACAGCAAGTTCAAAGGGATAGATTTCAATTCGTGTCACACCCAACAACCCGCTCGCAACGCCATTTTTCCAAATGGAATACCCAAGCATGCAATTCCCCATATGTACTCTGGATCAATTCAATTTCCTGCTCTCGTGACTTCATTCTTCCTGTGTCTTTTTTTCTTCCCCGAATTCCGATGCAAAATGTCAGCGCAAAATAGAAGATGCTGTACTCCGTTTGCATGTACCACGCAAGAACACAGACAAGAAGCAGTCATTCGGCTGTTCGTTTGTTTATCTTTAAGTAATCAGGACCAACGAGTCTAGAACTTCGTTTCGATGATAGTTGATCACAAGGAATCCACAACTGTACTTTCACGCTTGAAAGAAACACATGGACTGAATGTTCAGTAACTCAGTACCTCGAATTGAATGATTTTGCTCACGTACTGGCCGAGACACGAAGCTTTTTTTCATGTTCAACACCAATACTGAACCCTGGTATTGCTGGAATCAGCATCATATCAAAAAATCCAATCACAAGACCATTCCGAAATAGACGTTGATCATTGAATATTAATGACGACAAAGCGATGTCGAAAGTCTATCGTTATGCGCTTCCTTGATTGTAGTAAAAACATATTCTGCACCTCGAGGCGAAACCCCCCTTTTTCGCTAGAAAGACCAATCCTTTTTGCACTCCCGACACAAGAAAACAGCCAAAGGAAAACATTGACCCATAGAACACAATGATCGAATGCCAACGTTTTATTTACTGGATTCTTTATTTCTACAAACAATAAGCCTTGTCTGAGACACCACTGTTGCGTCTGGGATCGTAACAAAACTTTTGCCTGATGGGAACTTAAAGAAAGGTAAATACAGGCAAATCTCGACTTAGTGCCATCCTCCGACGAGCCCTTGGTGGATCGATGCGCCAAATGCCCAAAAAGCTATGTATCGTAATGTCATCGAGGATGACGTTAGAATGGTTGAGACTGGAGTTGAAATATTTTTTCCGACAAAAATTCAAATAAATTGAATTTGTGATGTCTAAGAATGATATTAACAAAGCCTCTAAGGGTCGTCGCGGAAGTTTCATATTCATGGTATTTGTTGAAAGTAGTGAAATATGAGCCACAAAGTATTTCTTGGAGGTTCGGTGTCCGTGGCGTGAAGTATTTTTGAATTTCAGTTCGGTGTCATTGAATTAATTTAGCAGAATTAATTGTTCCAAAAATTGTTGCTTAGTTTTCAATTATCCTTGGCTCAGTTTATCAGAGAAATTACGTCCAGGATTTTTTTTCATATGATTTTGTTTTCGTTTTTTGACTTGTTATTTTTTAACTTTAATTTATCCTGCAAGGACAATTACAGGAGCGCATTTGTATTGACAAATTTTTCTTCAGTACATATACAGTAATTTTGAAATCATGGAAATAGTATTGGACACGGTGAATTTTTCCGCAATTTGAAATTCAGTCATTGTGTAGTTTTGAAGTTCAGCGCAATATACTCGTAGAAGATTTTAAAGAATCTGCGTGCATCAATTTCATAACCATCCACTGGAGACGAAGAATACGTTTGTACAACGAATATCGCTGTACAGAAGCTGCTTTTATACATGCATTAATATTTTAAGGAATGTCTCATGTAATCAGATGAACAAAAACTCATTTTCTTGGGATGCAATGAGCAAAAGCAAACAGGATCCAATTCACAATACAGAAATAGAAACTTCAGGATGTTAAAAGTCTAGTCCGTGATTTCATAATGAAAGGATGATTCTGAACGCAGCATGTTTGTAAGAAAAAACGATTCCAGGGACAAACAGTAGTTCGGAAGTACAATTCATGCTTCCCGGAATGTTGGATTGTCATGCAGAAAAATGGTGAAGGGTAAAAAAAAGGGTAGAAAAAACCCTGTGCATTTCTACCAAGGGTTCCGGTGACGTCAAGCTTTGTCGGTTATTACTCGGTCGCTGTCGACTCCGGCCAGGGGTTCCAGACAGATTTTTAATAACGAAGCCTGGGGTATCTGTCAATCCATGTCAACTTCCGGTGAGGCAAACAAGCTTCGTTTCCAGCAGCAAAATCTTGACTTATTGGGACCCAGGAAACAAAGAAGGGAACCTTAAACGCATTATTGGGCTCCATGAGATGCTGGACATTGCGAACATTTTTTTCTTTCTTTTTTAAATTGTCTTGAAGGTTTTCTCATATTTTTTTAGGTGTTTCTTTCAATATTTTTTTGTAGTTATTCCAGGTCCCTGTCGTCGATTTGAAGAGCCATTTTCTCAGAAAGCGATTCAAAAAAATGACGAGTTATACAGAGAAAATGATACTGCAGTTCCCGTCCCAAAAGTTCTTTAGAAGAGAGAGATTTGCGAGATAGAAACTTCATGGACACTTTGATACACGAGGAAACGTCCATTCAATTGCTCAGTTGAATGCGTTCGCATTTCGAAGGAAGAAGTGCAGATCGCTCAGCAAGACTCCAAAATTGAATCAAATTCTAGTAAGGGGCCAACGGGAATCGCAAAAAAATTTCAACTGATTCGATTCCACCCCTATTTACGACTCTACGGCAAAAGGAAGCAAAATTCCTTGCTTATTCAGGGTTCCACTCAATTTCGAGAAAAAAAATTCATCAACAGCCTTCAAAAGGAATAATTTCTGGAAATATTTCCCCATAAAAATCTTCAGAATAAGGGAACATTTTCGCACGAGGGTTTTAAAGAGATTTATGAGCAGCTTCTGTTCTTCAAATCGTCCCTCTTCTTGGAAACTCCGCCGGATCGAAACACAATTTTCCAAGAGGAGACGTTGGAAAATGCTTCCATTCTACCTACGTTCAACTAAATTTCCGACAGATGAAGAAACAAGGAGCAGACGAGAGAACTCAAGTCAAATCGAACACAAATGCTGTATTGTATCCTCACCGGGAAAAAAAAAACCTTGCCGAATGCTTTTTCGATCCATTAAATAAAATCTTTTTCGAATTTCGATACTTAGAACCGATGTTAAAATTGATCTCGTCTTTTGAAAAATGTGGAAAGCAGGATCCAATCGTCTTGAAACAACTCGAAGTTTCACGGCTTTTTTTTTGAAAGCAGAACTGACATTTCGAATTGAAACCGGGCAACCTTGAAATGTTCCATTTTATTTCATATAAAGTATATGTTTATGTGAAATTCACGCACAGTGCATTCCTTCACAAAAAGGACTATAAGCAGATGTTCTCGACATAAAACTTGACACGGCATAAAACTGCATTCAAAAACAATTCTTGATCAGAAAAATATTACTCAGCACAAGAAAAAACATTCAGCCCTATTTGACACTCTTTTTTTTGCAAAAGTCGCCACGAAAGCTTTCTGCTCTTCACTCCAAAAGATCTCGCAGATTTTTTGGTTTACCCCAACTTTTCCCTTCAGAATTCTTGAGATTGACATGACATCGATTCCAAAGGGTTGCCGCCATGAATTGATTATTAATTCCACCAGTTTCATCAACAGCCGTCACTCGGAATGAGAATGTGGTGGCTGTGAATGAAAATAGCGGAAGTATCTTGGAAGACCCGGAGGAATTCACGATTCGTCAATTTTTAACTGAAAGCTGCGGTACACCAGCAAAAATCTGCGAGATAAACGCCTCATTTTTTGAATAAAGGGCAGAAAGCTGACACTGCGACCTTTGGAAAAAATTTACGAAGACAAGTTTGACAGGGGTGATTTTTTTTTTTTGCACCAAAGATTTTTTTTTCTGAACAATAATCGTGTTTCAGCGCAGTCCTACGCCGTTTCAATTTTCAATTCGAGAATTTCGTTCGACAACTCATCCGTTCAACTCTGCCATTTTTCCAGAGTCGACTTTCGGGTGAGCAAAAAAAAAAAATGATTAATTATGACCTCGATGAAAGTAAATCAGAGAAGATTTAAACCCAGGAAGCTCAAAACTGACCAAATACCGAACCTAGCTTTTGCGAAATTTCAGCAAGAACTATACTACGTGCGACGTTGCGAGCATACCCCTAGACCCGTTTCGATTTCTGTAGGATTTACCCCCAACGCGTTGTGATGAGGAGGAGAAAAGGAGTTCCTCTGTCCCGGGGAAGAGCAACGTTAAGCCTCTTCCCCTAGTATCGCCTTTTCCCCACACTTTTCCTTTCTTATTTTCGTCCAAGCCAAAAATGTCCAAGTGTATCAGAGCTGAAAGTTGGCATGGAAAGGGTCCACCCTGAGATACTGTAGTGGCTTTCATGTCCTCTGGCGACATTTGGAGATTTTAATTGTGTGGAGGACGACAGAGAAAAAAAAATATCCAGGGCTCTTGTTCCAATGGACAGAATGTTTCACCAACAATGTTTCCCATTTATGGAAATAATTTCAGTGAAAATGCCCCATGTTCCCTTCAGAAACTATGGCATGCACATTTTCTCAATTTATATCATCTGATCCCGAGGAATGTTCTAATAGCTTTCTAAAAAAGATTCTAATTGTAAATCATTGCTATCACTTTTTCAGAATTCTTGAAATCAACGTGGCATTCTTTCTAAAGGTTGCCTCCTGATCTTCCAAGGCAATTCCGCCATTTTCATTTCAAGAATTCTGAGAGGAAAGCTGGGCTGCAACAACAAAAAATCTGCAGGAAGGGCACCTCATTTTTTGAGATGAGAGCAAAACTCTGCTGGGTTGAATTTTGAAAAATATTGCACAAATTGTCAAACAGTTCTGATTATTTTTTGGGCCAAAGAATATGTTTTTCCTGAAGAATAAAATTTTTTCAGCTGAATTGTATGACATATCTTGCATGATTGCAAGAACTTTTGTAAAGACCCTCGTATATGCAGGATTGATTTAAAGAAAATCTTCCAATCAGTCAATAATTTTGAAAATCTGCATGTGACACATTATTCAATACTGTATATCAAACTTTTTCTGAAGTCCCCACAAGTTTGTTGTAATGAGATTTTACTGTGTAAAATGCGCGTGTGGAAAATACCAAACTTTTGAAAAGTTTGTCTCACCTACATAAATAGGATCAAGAAATAATTCCAAATCTGGGAAGAACAAATTTCCTTGAAAGGTTGTCTTTACTGACAAGGTAGATGGAAATCTACTATTTATTCTATGCAAGGAAGTGGTAATTGATCCAACTTTTGAAACGATAATATTCCTTATAAAATTAATAGAAGTTTCTTTGTAACTTCTTCAGATGATTGATTTTCTGGTGCTTCCCTGAACCACTTGGACATTTTCGCAAACAATCATGTCCCCAGTTGGAGGAGTGCGGAAATTACAGGGTTCGATTTGGGGGGTGTCGCATGTTTGCTTCAAATGGGCAACCAAGCCAAGTTTATTTTGAACCAAACAAACAGACCAGAACCAGAGGATCATTTGGAATCGTAACGAAAGACGAAGAGCCAAGAAAGGATATTTCTCTCTCTCTCTCCCTCTCGTACCGGTTTCATGTCAAATGTTTCACGCGTCACGATTTTCGCTCAAGTGATACTCAAGCCCAGGGACGAGATGGGCTGTATATAGAGAAGGAAAATGCCTCGTTGTGAAGGCGTTAGGGAAGGCGGGCAAACATTCCGGGCCCGCACACAAGTGGACAGCAAACACCGACGTTCCGTGAAATTGCCCTGTCGAAAATCGACAGCTCGCAAAGAATGAAGCAGCTTGACCGAATCGGGGGGCCAGAGACGTCGGACACATTTCTGAAAATCCACCCGTCTTTTATGGAGAGGAATAGAGAGAGAGAGAGAGAGAGAGAGACCAGTTTTTTTCAACATGTCTGTACTATTTCAAAAAGTTTGAAAATAAAATAAAAATAAAAAATAGGGAATTTTCGCGGACATTTGCGAACCGTAACTGGTGGTTTATGAGATTCAATGAAGTAGTTTCTCTATGCGTGTTCTTGGTTCATAACGAAATGAAATTCGTGTGTGAAATTCAGCGTTCCGAAAATGCATCAAGGCTTCAATTGATGAAAAATCGTCCATCACAAATCACAGAAGAACCTTAATTTCAAGACAAAGTCGCTGTTTCCATCGACCTTTTCAGGTGCACTCAACAACAAAAATAGCACTTTCCAAGTGGTACCCTCGGTATGGACGATGGTTTGTACGCATGCATTAATGCATCTTCTGCATGAGTAAAAGATGAAGTACTTACTATACGGGCAAAAATAAAGATTGCCGGAGCCAGACGATTGCAGCAAGCATCTTTCGAGATTTGGCATGATTCTTCTCCCAGCTGGAGTTTAAGTTATGCAGAAAAAAAATATGTTGAGCCTCGAGAACCGTGACACCATGATTCAAGAATGTCGAATGGATCGAAAACCATCGCATGAAGCTGCAGTTGCGAAAGAAACAAGGAACACCGTGTTGCTTTTCAAAGGAATACTTCCTCTTGAAAATTCCTGATAAGTCCAGTTTCGAGTCCGTCTCTGATCAGTAAAAAATTCAGTAAAATCTCGTTACAGCAAACTCCCANACAGTCCTCTCTTCATTTTGTGGGCACCACCCTGAAATATTGATTAGCTAACAAATGATTGAATTTTTCAATTCTCTGTGAAATTCTGAACATGATGCCCAGGTGTGGCTGGGCACCCCCAGCTTGTAAAGGGCAGAAAGCTGCCAGTGCGACCTTTGGAAAAAATGTACGAAGACAAGTTTGACAGGGGTGATTTTTTTGTTGCACCAAAGATTTTTTTTTCTGAACAATAATCGTGTTTCAGCGCAGTCCTACGCCGTTTCAATTTTCAATTCGAGAATTTCGTTCGACAACTCATCCGTTCAACTCCGCCATTTTTCCAGAGTCGACTTTCGGGTGAGCAAACAAAAAAAAAAAGATCTTAATACTGGAGCTACTTTCATTTAGTCTCTTCTAAATTTGGGTCCTTCGAGTTTTGACTGGTTTATGGCTTGGATCGAAAACGCTTTAAAGTCGTTCTTGATATGATGCACGCTGCAACGCTCGTATGAAAGTCGCTCCGGATTTTAGAGTCAAGTCTCGTTCAAATGTACGAGGATCTCTTCCCAAGTGCGATTCAGGAGTAGATGCGACGATCAAACACGAGAGAGAAAAAAGGATTCTAAAGTGAGTAAGAATCGGAGAACATGTCCGTTATTCAGGCCTTCAAATCCCTTCCCGTTGCGGGATTTTAGGGGATCTGGGCAAAGCTAAAGACATCCTAAATGGGGGTTGCGCAACACTACTCCTCCTCTTTTCCTCAAGGAGACAGGGCCCCTTCTCGTTGCAATTCGGAGAAGGGGATCATAGCGGAAAAGGGGCACACTTTTCCTTTCTTATTTTTTTCCAAGCCTCTGGTGTATCAGAGCTGAAAGTTGGCATGGAAAGGGTCCACCCTGAGATACTGTAGTAGCTTTCATGTCCTCTGGCGACATTTGGAGATTTTAATTGTGTGGAGGACGACAGAGAAAAAAATATCCAGGGCTCTTGTTCCAATGGACAGAATTTTTCACCAACAATGTTTCCCATTTATGGAAATAATTTCAGTGAAAATGCCCCATGTTCCCTTCAGAAACTATGGCATGGACATTGCCTCAATTTATTTCATCTGATCCCAAAGACTGTTCTAATAGCTTTCTAAAAAAAAATTGATTGTAAATCATTGCTATCACTTTGTACGTAATAGAGTAGCATACAGTACTTTATTCAAAATGGTGGACAGTTAAAATTGTTTTGAAATATTGTTCGGTTTAGTTTTCATACCATAAGGTGGTTAATGTTTTATAGAACTTGAAAATACACTCCAATAAAAGATCATTATCTGAGTCTATTGCCTTCATCTGCAACTTCTGGGAGTGATCCAACGAGATCCAAGTTTTGAGTCGATAATATTCCATATAAAATTGATGAAATTTTTTTTAACCTTCTTCAGATGATTTTCCGGTGCTTCCCTACACCACTTGGACATTTTCGCAAACAATCATGTCCCCAGTTGGAGGAGTGCGGAAATTACAAGGTTCGATTTGGGGGGTGTCGCATGTTTGCTTCAAATGGGCAACCAAGCCAAGTTTATTTTAAACCAAACAAACAGACAAGGACCAGAGGATCATTTGGAATCGTAACGAAAGACGAAGAGCCGGGAAAGGATACTTCTCTCTCTCTCTCTCTCTCGTACCGGTTTCATGTCAAATGTTTCACGCGTCACGATTTTCGCTCAAGTGATACTCAAGCCCAGGGACGAGATGGGCTGTATATAGAGAAGGAAAATGCCTCGTTGTGAAGGCGTTAGGGAAGGCGGGCAAACATTCCGGGCCCGCACACAAGTGGACAGCAAACACCGACGTTCCGTGAAATTGCCCTGTCGAAAATCGACAGCTCGCAAAGAATGAAGCAGCTTGACCGACTCGGGGGCCAGAGACGTCGGACACATTTCTGAAAATCCACCCGTCTTTTATGGAGAGGAATAGAGAGAAACCAGTTTTTTTCCAACATGTCTGTACCATTTCAAAAAGTTTAAAAATAAAATTAAAATAAAAAAATAGGGAATTCTCGCGGACATTTGCGAACCGTCACTGGTGGTTGGTTTATGAGATTCAATGAAGTAGTTTCTCTATGCGTGTTCTTGGTTGATAACGAAATGAAATTCGTGTGTGAAATTCAGCGTTCCGAAAATGCATCAAGGTTTCAATTGATGAAAAATCGTCCATCACAAATCACAGAAGAACCTTAATTTCAACACGAAGTCGCTGTTTCCATTGACCTTTTCAGGTGCACTCAACAACAAAAATAGCATTTTCCAAGTGGTCCCTCGGTATGGACGATGGTTTGTACGCATGCATTAATGTACAGTATCTTCTGCATGAGTAAAAGATGAAGTACTCTACGGGCAAAAATAAAGATTGCCGGAGCCAGACGATTGCAGCAAGCATCTTTCGAGATTTGGCATGATTCTTCTCCCAGCTGGAGTTTAAGTTATGCAGAAAAACAAATACAACTCGGAGCTCTTGGCACTGTGGTACTAAGTTCTTACAGCTTACCTAGCTTTTGGTAGCGTACTTCGACGTCAACGCTTTCTTTGTTCCTTGTGGCACAACGAAAAGTTTCCTTATGAAGGAGTTGAAAATTCCTGATAAGTCCAGTTTCGAGTCCGTCTCTGATCAGTAAAAAATTCACATTTTAGAGCAATGTCGTTTGAGGGTCCCTGGACTTTTTTGACAAATTACTGTAAGAAGTAAGAAAGTCGTACGACATTATTTTACAAAACCCTTTAATTTAAGGGAGGCTTTTTTTATGACCCTACAAGAAAAAATTCGTTGTAATGGAAAATCCGTCATAACCAGATTCGCTATTGTAATGGTATTCAATGTACTGTACAGTAATTCGATTTAATTAACTCTCCTTTGCGTTTTCAAACCCCCGCCTTCGCCAAAAAAAAACACGAAGAAACTCGACAACCCTGCCAAAGTACTCAGTTTTCCTCTTGAGACAAATGGTTGCATACCTGGAAATTTCTATTTAAAAAAATCGACCTCACTGATCAAACGTTAATTATCCCCCATACGAAAGGATGTCCTTCAATGAAATCGACAGTAATTTAAAAACGAGTAATTTCAAGAAATTTAAAATTATATTCAAACCCCATCGTCGACGTTTTCGAAAATGGCAGTCTTATGTAGAGGAATTCTGCATTTTTCCGATTTTTCTTGAGTTTCATTATGACAAAACTTCGGTCTCCTACTTTGACTTCTTCCAAACACGGTATATAGCTTCCGAAATAAAAAAAAAACCGCATTTGTTCTTTTGTCCCAATTTCTAAAGCATAGTTCATCAAATAACAGATGCAAGCGGGCTTCAAACGGATTTAAGCAAATTATTCCGTTCATTCTGTCGTCATCAAGGAAAAGAAAGACCCAAAGAAGTGTTGAATTTTTTTGCGCCAACAAGCAGTTATGAAAGAGTCATTCCTGTGATACCCTGAAAAAAAAACGCAGTGAAATTGATGGTCCTGAAAGTTTCCCTTCTCGGGCTGGTGCTCCATGGAAACGTGAGTCGGGCTTGATTGAAAAAGTAGCGCGCAACTTGGAAAAATGGAGACGCATTGGACACCAGAAATTGCATATAAATTCTAGACCTTCTCCCCCTTTCCCAGTCAGGGTCTCCTCAAAAGTAAAATCTCGTTACAGCAAACTCCCAGGGACCTGAAAAAACTGTTTAATGACATTCTTCATTCTTTCAGCATGCTGTAATAAAATGTTTTGGGAAATTAAATTCCCTCCGAAAAAAATACTGGGATAAAAAAAAGCATTGTAAAGGAAAATCCGTCATAACCAGATTCGCTATTGTAATGGTATTCAATGTACTGTGTGGTAATTCGATTTAATTAACTCTCCTTTGCGTTTTCAAACCCCCGCCTTCGCCAAAAAAAACACGAAGAAACTCGACAACCCTGCCAAAGTACTCAGTTTTCGTCTTGAGACAAATGGTTTCATACCTGGAAATTTCTATTTAAAAAAATCGACATCACTGATCAAACGTTAATTATCCCCCAAACGAAAGGATGTCCTTCAATGAAATCGACAGCAATTTAAAAACGAGTAATTTCAAGATGAGTTAAAATTATATTCAAACCCCATCGTCTACATTTTCGAAAGTGACAGTATTATGTAGAGGAATTCTGCATTTTTCCGATTTTTCGCGAGTTTTATTATGACAAAACTTTGGTCTCCTACTTTGACTTCTTCCAAATAAGGTACATAGCTTCCAAAATAAAAAAAACCGCATTTGTTCTTTAGTCCCAATGTCTAAACTCTAAAGCATGGTTCATCAAGTAACAGATGCAAGTGGGCTTCAAACGGATTTAAGCAAATTATTCCGTTCATTCTGTCGTCCAGAAGAAGAAAGACCCGAAGAAGAGTTAAAAAAAAAATTTTTTTGCGCCAACAAGCAGTTATGAAAGAGTCATTCCAGTGATACCCTGAAAAAAAAACGCAGTGAAATTGATGGTCCTGAAAGTTTCCCTTCTCGGGCTGGTGCTCCACGGAAACGTGAGTCGGGCTTGATTGAAAAAGTAGCGCGCAACTTGGAAAAATGGAGACGCATTGGACACCAGAAATTGCATATAAATTCTAGACCTTCTCCCCCTTTCCCAGTCAGGGTCTCCTCAAAACTTTTATTTTTCATTTCTCTCGTCGATAAAAAAAATAATAAATGCATAAGAAGACCCAGGCGAACGAAATGACGAAAGCCCTCCCCGATCGAACCCAAGTTTGGACCCCGACGACGTGCGACGGGTCTCAATCTCGGGCCCGACGTCTGCCCGGTTTAATTCTATCATTCGCCCATATTTTTTTTTCGTTGCCCCGAATCCCAAAGTCATCGGGTCCTGGAAAAAAGGGGGAAAATGGGAAAGATGCGCTGTAATTGGGGGCACGTGATTGATGAGCATGCAAATGGATTTGTCACGAGTCGGCCCTTCTTCCGGTTGACGGATCCGAGGGTAGCCTCTTCGGCTTTTACTTTTACCCATTTCCTGAGGGTTTCGTCTAACCAATTTATTTATTTTTTCTTTTTCGGATTTCCCGACGAAGTGCTGAGTACACCATCTTCTCGTTGATTCCCACGGAAGATGCCATCGCATCAATCGAAATGGACTTGGGATCGAAAGACTTTCTTCGCGGCGGATTAATGCGGAAGTTACCCTAGGGGTTCTGAAATCTCTCCGTTGAATGAAGCATGTGCAGTAAGCGTGTGATTCATCTTAAAAAAAAGAAAATTCGTACGCGTATTGCGTTATTTCACTGCCAGCTAAATTCTAAATTTTTGAAACGAAGCCCAATGGAATTGTTTTTTCAGCCGTAGGAGAGAAGTAAGAGTAAAAAATAGAATATATTTACAACGAAGACATTCGGACCAGTAAAATACTTTAGCTTTATGCCATAGATAAAATTTAAAAAATTCGATGCAAACTAACTCATTCAACATTCTGGCCATTGGTCAGGAATATCTAAAAACTAATTCGCCATAGGCAATTTTTCGCTATAACGAGATTCTATTGCAGTGATCTGAAATTAATGCGAAGTTTTACAGCGCATAGAAATGCTCACTTCAACACATACGTCTCTCACTTATTTTTCCGCAATCTCAGCGGTAAAATTAATTTGATGAAATGAACAAAAAACGTAACGCGGATGAATACGGATTTTCATTAAATTCAAAATGTGCAATTTGACCAAGGCCGTAACTCATGGAAAACTCAAGTCGACTTCATCTGAAACTTGTGAGAATCTCAGGTCTACGATATTCGGATTAAATTCTGCAGTATTTCACCCATTCGAAAGCGGAGGAAAAATTATGTTTCAATTTCCACCCAAACATTTCGAACATGAAATCAAAACGACAAATCATTCGCATTATACGGGAATCGGAAAATTGCGACTTGCAGCAGTTCATCAAATCTAGAAAAACAATATCCCAGTCCAGTGTAACGTCAGACTGGGATGTGTTAGTAATAGTAAGGAAGATTCTCTTTATGTGAAACCCACCCATCTAGCCACCCAAAATACTTTTGCGACAACTTTCGCAAAAAACACTCAGTTTTCTTAAGACTGACCTAGGTGGCAACTGGGTACACAGATGAAGACGGATGATTTTTTTTGTTGTTGCAAAAAATCGATAGTCTTTCTCAAAGAGTCATGAAAGATCGGGACATCGACAACGTTACTTTTTTTTTAATTCGGGCGTTCGGACTGAAACTGCTTTTTTCTAATTGCGAAAAAATGTAATTGCTTCAAGCTTCCAATTCGCGTATGGTTCAGTTCTTCAGTGCTTTGAATGAACGAGTTGGAATGATGATGGAAATATCAACGACACGACAGTCCAAGATATCGTTTTTACTTACCATCACGTTTCGGAAAATCATCATTGCAAACGCTGATGAGGCAAATTTAGCCCACGCGAAAAATTTGGATTAAAAATCCGGCCAGTGGTTGTCCGAATTCCGCGAAGCCTAAAATATTGATCAAACCGTCAAAAAGGGAAATGTTTTTTTCTTATTCAGAATAATACACCGTAGTTGCGGTATTTGTCCACGGTTACATGATGACAAAAAATGCTCCGGAAACAACCGAATTCACATGATTATGACCATCTTGCGCGAATTTAGTCGGACGTCACCTTTAACCGTTCAAATGAATCGTCAGTGTTGAACATTTTAAAAATGACTTTTCCTCAAAATGTTAGCAAGTGCGAAGCATCCAAAAGCTTTCCCGAGGATGACGAAATTTTGCATACTATTAAATATGTGAGTAATTTTCTCATCCACTGGGTAAACTTAAAAAGTAATATTTCGGGGAAAACTCCGGACACCCCGAAAATACACGTCTGAAATACAGTATGCATTTGAACCTCCATAACTCAAACCTCCACATTTCGATTTTTTTTCAATTCCCTGCCTGAATTCCCCTAGAAACAAAGCTGAATAAACCTTGAAACTCGAATTTTCTGGTGGCTTTTTGGCTATGAACAAAAAAAAAGAGAAAAGCAATAAAACTCTAGCTTGTTGCGTTCTGAGAAGAAATAACGACAATATTTCGGTAAGTAAATCCTAGCCTCCACAATTCGCATCCGGTCAACTCATTCACGAAGTTCCAAAATATCACCAATTACAATTTCCCGGAATTATTATTCCGTTCAACCGACAAAAATGATTCTTTCCCTCACTCGAAACCTTCGAAACTCGAATTTTTTGCTGGTCCCTTGAAGTTCGATATGAAAACGTTGGAGCGTCATTCTGAACAAAGCAAGACATGGTTCCTCCTGGCCAAGTACTTTTGAAAATAAATATTCAAGTCCAAAACTCAAAAATCCCTTCCGCCGTTGGGATTTATTCATTGTCTCAAAGATAGAACGAAAAAAAAAATATCGCGGATGGTCTAAATCAACAAAAGGTTGCGTTATTCGTTTGCGTTTCGACTCGTAAGGTTTTAGCGTCACCCAAAGAAAAGGTAAAAATTGAAAACAAAAACCCTTTCGGATATTTCTTCTCTCGGGGTGGGGGGAAAAAACACAAAATCCCATGTGCGATGTTGCACCACTTTCTTGCAACACTTGCTCCAACAACGAGTGCTTGTTGAGAAGCGTGTGGTATTTTCTAGTGGTAGGTATTTTACGAATGGAACGGCACGGAAAAGAACTTTCTTTTCTCATTTTCTTTTTTTTTGCGTCACACATCTGCGGTCTGCGTTTTGCTAATGACCCGGGCTGAGGTCAGCACTCAGGTGTGGCGTAACGGATTGCCGTTCCGTTGTGCACTCGGCTCTTCACTAAATGTCAGTGTAACCAGCTGTGTGTGATTTTTTCTCTCTTCCTTTCTAGATTCATCTTACTCGTTCCATTCAAAATTTTCTGCGACGATACATTTTATTTATTTTATTTTATTTTTTGAAAATGGTGAAAAAATGAGTCGAGGCATCAGGGATGTGCGTGTATCGTGATTTGTGTTGCGGTGGGGGGTTGGAATTAACCGCTGTTGACTGCATGGGGCGGGTCTCCGGGAAAAAGGCGCAAATTAGTGGGTTTTGGTCTTCGGCTGAAATCAGGGCCGCTATGACCAGAGGCTGGCGGCGAAAAAAAAATTAACGCCCTCGAATTAGCGAATCAATTAAAAATAATCTAGGTCGAAACTTCGGAAATTACGGGGTATATAGTAAAACGGTTTCAGAAGGGATGCTAACTTATGCAGAAAACAATCGCATCTCAATGCTACACTGCTATTCCAAAATCATTAAGAAATTATTTGGTTGCGTACTTAACACTAGTCCAAGAGCTGACGCAAATCATAATTAAAACGTCGGACTATTCATATACAGTAAAGTGGGACCCCAACATACGGACAATTCGAATTAGGGACATTTGAAACTGAAAACATATGCCATGACATCTAGACAATGTCTGGAGATACGGACACTTCACCAAAATTTCTACAAAAATGGAACTTTCCGTTTTTTTTATGTTGACACCTCTAGATATAATTTAGGTTTAATACTGTATTCACAAAAATTAGAAATAAACTCATCATAAATTTCATATTACTCATAATTAAAAGCAGGCTAACTTTGTGCTTCTCTTTCCAGCGTTTTTTTTTTTATTTGCACAAAATAGGAAGATATGAGCTCGTTCTTTGCTGTCGGGCTTCTTTTCATGCCAAAAATGCAGGTTCTGCATGGTTTTGTTTTGTCTCCTGCACTGATGTTTTCTGCATCTTTATGTTGAGAAACATGATTTCATCGAATTTTTAGGGGACTTTTCCTTCATTTTTCATCAATCGAAGAACCAAAGGAATACCTTCCCAGTGAGATCTAAGGGAAAACGTGATCCGACATGCGGACGTTTCGAAAGTGACAAGATCCAAGGAACAATTACTATATTTCCGCATCTCGGGGCTCAAATGAATTTGGTTTGGAAAAGCGTTTCGATGCTTCTGTACTGTATCAGTAATTTCCTTGGAATTTTGAAGAAAAAAAATTATTTGAATTCTGAAACGCAGGTGAAAAACCATCTCCGCAGTTCCATCCACTTCGGGATTCCACGAAAAAAAAAACGAGTAACATGAAATTAATAGGTATCAAACGCTACTAGGGTTGAAAAACAGAAAAAAATGTACTGCACATAACAATGCTCACAAGAACCTACTTTCGTGAAACACGCACTCGAGAAGTTTCCTTACCGGAACCGGAACTGCTGGCGGGTGGCATTTCAAGTTTCCACCCACAATTCATCTCGCACGCTGAGAAGAAATTCCAGCAAACAAGGTTCTCGCATTAAGAAATCCAATCTGAACCCGTGACCTCAAACATGAATCAAGCGCAAAACAAGGGAAGGTAATAAAATAAAAACGAGACCCAAGTTGACCTAGTGTGATACAACACACACAGACTTTCTTCCATTTGTTTTTCCCCATTTTTAACCCTCATTCCTGTTGAGATAAACATCAACGATCTTGACATACTTCTTCCGCCCATCACGTTGAAAAAAAAAATTAACCTTTCCCTTTTCACTCAGGAATATATATTTCGGCGAGCCGACGAAGGTGGAAAGAATTGAGTGCGACAAGTTGACAAGTAGCGAGCTAAGAGCCCACTTGAAAACCCTTTTCCGACTTCTTGTCTTTCCGTGACCGTGATGACCCGAGATTTCCCTCATGAGGAAAATTGCTGACACACGGCATCACTGACACGATCACGATGACACACGTGACCCCCTTTTTTTCCCTGTATAGTAGAACCCGGTATGAGAATTTTGCCTGTGGCGCAGCGAACCGAATCATCATTAAGCGAAGCATGTTCACGTCAATTTACGCGGCAAACTGGCTCAAGAAGAATAATTAAAAAACAAAAAACCTGAAAAAGGCTCAAAACAATTAAGCCGACAATTATCCCCGTAGACTAACACGCGATCACGCAAAGGAAATGAAATGCATTGGAAGAGTAGAAGTTTTTGGAAATCATAAAATTCGAAAATGTTTACAGACATTTGAAAATTTTTTTCCGGAAGCATTCACAAAGTATATCAGTTGTTGTACATGACCCTATCTTTTTATGAAAACCTTGAATGAACAATTACAAATTCCAAACTTTAGATAATATATTTTTACGTTTCTAGATGATTTACTGGTATGATCAACATAAATAATTGAATAAACAGGTACTGTACAGTACTTGACAATTTTTTTTTGCGATACTGTACCTTGTAATTTCAAGATTTTATGTACGAAACTGGTTCTTGTTCTGAAATCTCTTTGAAAAGCGTTGGATTTGAATGCGTCGCAACCTAAAAAAAATCAGAAAAAATGTATTCCACCGAAAAAAAACTCAATTGTAGAATTTTTCAATGTGGCCCAGAAAGATAAGAAACAATACAATCATAAACGAGACTCATCATGTATTAAAAACTAAAATGATGTAAAGAGAAATGCGTGCCATTGTGGACATTATGTTTCTTCCCCTGTCTCATTTTCCCCCGTCTAGAACTGCCTGACCTAGAGACCAGTAGATAAAATCCGAAGATGTCTCCCAAGGTTGCCTTTACCATGGGAAAATTTCAGAATGGGTATAAGAACTCCCCCTTCTCAGCAGATTAAAATCTCAAGCTACTTGAAATTGGATAACTCGAACCTCTTCAGGTCGAATTTTTTTCAGGTCCCCGTTTGAATCCCCTTGGAAACAAAACAGTGCTTTAAAAATCTCTCTAAGTCGAAGGCTTTTCCCGTCAAACCTCCATAAGTCAAATTTGCTGTGGCCTGCTGGCTATTGTTTTCTAGACAAGAACTAAAAAGGCAATAGAAAACAAAATTTATGTGTTTTGAAAGGAATTGAGACTTAATTGGGCAAATGAACCCCTGCTTCCAAGTTCAGCATCCTTTCAACTCATTTGAGAAGCAATTTAAGCCCCAGAATATCACCAATTACAATTTTTCGGCAATTCTTCCATGTTTACCACAACAAAATGGCTTTCTTTTATAACTCATACCTGTATAATGCATAATCTCTAAAATTCAAAACCTCCCTAAATCGATTATTTTGCTGGTCCCTTAAAATGCAACGTAGAGGGTATATTGTCAGTTGCTGTGGATAGACGGTTACTCCAGCAACCAACAAATAAAATTTAACTCATCTATTTTTGAAGAAGAAAAAACTACCACTTCCCCAATGGCCGAAATTCAACCTTGTCAGTTCCAACTATGATTTTGGACTTCTGACTATGGCACCATTTTTTTTTTGGAGATCAACACAAAAAGTCCCCAAGTCGGAGTGGACTTTTCTGCAACAACGTTCTCTATACAACACATTTTTTTCTAGTCGCACAGGGTTATCTCCTTATTTCATAGGGATTCTCTGAGTCTGCAAAAATTTCATGAAACTTTGCCGGTCCCAAGAAGTTTTTTTTATTTGAAATTTGCCGGTCTGCAGGCCCAAAAAGCTTGGGGAACACTATTATTCGCTTCAATTGGTGACGCACGCGAGACCTGCGCAGAATTTCATGAATAAAAGTTCACCATGGAATAATAATTCAAATCTTGAACTTTAAATAAAGTACACATAAAAAATACGATTGACAATATTTTTTGGAAAGAAAAGAATCTCCTTCTGTTTAGCAATATACAGTAATTGATTATTTCCCCTGATAAAATCGTATTTGAACTATATCTTTCCAATGATCGTGAAAAGGTTTATTATTCAGAATGAAGACTAATCAATCCAGTAATTGAACTAAATTATCGTTTTGTTTTGCTTGCTTCTTGTTGAAAGAGTTACAGTCGGGTCGTCTGAGTTTGCCGACACATCATCTCGTGTTTCAATTTGTTTCTTCCTCGTGACAGTCACAAAAATCTCCAAGTTTCGATTGAGCAGTACCCGGAAAAAAAGAATTATCGCATAATTCAATACCCAAAATTCCTCCGAGAAAGAAAAAAAAAAAAGAAAAGGAGAAAAGTAATTTTCCGGGCTTGTGCAACGGAAAAGAGGCTTGCTTCGAAACCTCGTCAACGTCACCCCGTTTTTCTCATTATGGAAAGTTGCATGCCGTTGATGCAATGGGTCCAGGGCAGGAAAAAAAGAAAAAAAGGGAAACCCAACAGGCCACTAATGCCGAACCCAACCCCTCGATAATGAACCCCTTGTGTCTCGGAGGGGTTCCATGGTATTGTTGATCTCTTGCAGCTCAGCTGCTGCCCCAGAAAGTTTTAATTTGACTCGGAAGAGACGCCTGTTATCAAGCCGAGCAGCCGAGTGGAATGAATACCTTTCTCATGTGTCGAATGATTCGCTCGCTCGGGGATCTGGTGGGAAGAAAAAAGAGGGATCCTGCACGTGAAATCGAAATTTCTTGGGGGGGGGATCCTGGGAGGATATCGTTGATGAACTGTCCCCACGCTTCGTGTAATTTTCTGGCTGCGCGGAATTTTTCGCGGCTGAAGAAAATAATTTGATCCAGTCGGGCAATAGCATTCCACTGTCGCGTCAGTATTCTTTTCTTCACGTTTAAAAAAAGCACGAGTACCAAATTTTAAAAATGAATGTCTGAGGTCATAAATCTGTTGTTTCATTTCGTTCCCCGAAAATTAGCACATCGTTTATCGTAGCACGACTCGGAAATTCGTTGTTGTTCAAACTGTGTTGGGAAAGTCGAGCTTCGTCACAATCATTTCCAAGCAAATACATTTTGTTGGCAATCACTTTCTAGTCTCGTATGTGCCGTGCACATACGAGAAAAAAAGATAAAAGGAGAATCGAATCCTTCTGGAATTTCTCAGTGGTGGAGACTTTCAACAATTGTGCGGATTAAATAATCCGAAGTTTAGTACTGCACCTGGAATGTACTGTAGTCTTGCAAAGTTACAAGACCCAGAATACAAGCCCGAAGTACTGTATCAGAAAATTGGACTTAAGAGGGAAGGAAAGCGTCTCTCGAGTTGAATAGATCCAGAATATGTTTTTCTCTTGGGAATTTCCGGCAAGGAAAACAGTAATTTGACACACAGAGAGGTTTGCCTATAGGAAGGACCAAACGTAGTTTGGTGATACGTGTATAAATAGTCTCTCATCTTCATGCAACAGCAACAAACAGCATAGAACAGTACACTTTCAGGCTCTCATGTGAATCTCAGTACCGTACAGAAATAAACATAACATTGACTTTCTTGAAGTCCAATTCCAGGGACCATAAAAAACGACTTTCAGAGGTTTCAAGTAAGGGAACTAACATTTTTGTATTTTTTTTAAACGCGATAATTTAAGGAAGTTGAAATAAATAATATTCCTCAGCCCCGAAGTACTTTGTAAAGAAGTTGCACAGAATGCTGAACTTGGAGGCAAGGGTTCACTTGCCGAATTCGTCTTTCAATTCCTCACAAAATGCATCAAGTTATATTTTCACGGCTTTTTTCCTTTCTTGAGTGAATAAAATTTAGTCAAAATGCCTCCAGAAAATTACTGCCACGAAACTTCGAGGCGGGAAGCCTTTTAGTGAGCAAGGTTTTCAATTCATTGTTTTCAACGGAATTCAGACGGGAACTTGAAAAAAGTTCGACTCAGGAAGGTTTTCGACTTGAAAAAAAGTTCGAACTATCGTAGCTCGAGATTGTTATTCCTGAACACCCATTTTCAGCGTTATTAGCTGAATGAATAAAATAACTGAACATCCAAATCCACTTCACGCAAGCCACAGAAAAAAATTTTTTGATAAGCTCAGTCCAAATGATTCCTGACTTGAATAGCACCTTTCAACGCGTTCAAAAAAACCCTTATCACATACCTAAAACGATACAAAAAATAATAACCAAAACCTCAGCATTCGCAACTGTATTTTGGTCGCAGTCGCATTTGAAAACCACACGGGGATGCTTTTTTTTTTGCCCTCTCACAAAGCCACGCCCAACTTCCCCTGGGACACGATGTGATTTCATTTAGGACAAGGAACGCATTCCGGTCCAAAACACGCATGTGCACACGGAAACACAACCCACACACACACACACACACACACACAAACACGACACGAGCCAGATGATACACATTGCAACAACACATCCCACCAAAAAAAAAAAAAAAAAAAAACCGGATGGGGAAACACGACAAACAAGTCCAGCCTGTTTGTTCTCTGTTCGGTGACTCAGTTTTCAGAGACAATCATACAAATCGTTCTAAAACCAACACCAGACGATTTCGGTGTAGGTTTTCAAACTTCGTTCGTTTTCAAGATAGGATCAGGCATTGCGAACAAGTAAGAAGGCGCTATTTATGGAGTAAATCCTTCGGATGGAGTCAATCATTATTTATTTATTTGTTATTTTTTGCTTGGGTGAAGCGGATTTTGTTGTTTACTTGTTCCTTTCATTCATTTATGAACATTGAAAATGAGGGGGCACGAATATTTCACTTGAACCTCGGTAACTCGAATTTCCCGATTTATAAATTTCTTGGAATACCTGTTTGAATTCCCTCGTAAACACTGGATTAACCTTACTTCCTCGAAGGCTTCCCTCATCAAACCTCCAGAACTGGAATTTTGCTGAGGCATTTTGGCCATAATTATCGTGGCTCAGGAAAAAGAAAAGCAACTTTGTTCTTCGCAGCAAGATAAAAGTAAAAGTAACTTGATGATATTTGAACGGAAGTGAAAGACCTATTGGGCAAACGAACCCGTGCCTGCGAAGTTCAGCATTGTATCAACTTCTTCAAAAAAAAATTTTGGGCCGAAAACTACTACTAATTTTTACCCTTCGATTCTTGTTTGTCAATGGCAAAAATGGTGACTTTTCTAATTCAGAAAATCTGACACAGTCAATTTTTTCACTTTTCCGTCGGAATTCGACTTGAAGAGGTTCCATTCTCTTTTTTTCTGCACCACACTTTACTGAGATTAACCCGAGTGTCTGAAAGGGTATTGTTCTATGCTTATTTTCCATTCGCGTGAAGGTGAGATATTATTTATATTACTAAATTAAAGTTGGACGTTTCTAAGCCCACCTAAGCCTTGAAATAAATAAAAAATCTTCCATGTGCCAAATTCTTTTCAACTTTTCAGACGAAAACACATGACGCCGATTATCCACCTCTTTTTCGAAAAATCAGGAAAACTTTTTTTTCTGTTCCGCCAGAAATGAAACAGCAGTTCCCCCGCGGGGGCTTCTGCAATGTTCCGCCACATTTAGCGTCCGACGTTCTCACCGACAGGATTCCGTTGATTTAAGGACCTGTCGTGGAAAACTCTGGTTAACCCATTGACTTTTCGAACCCATGCTTCCTTCCCCTTACTTTTTCTCTTTCCCTTCGCCTCTGAAGCCCGGAAAACGCGTCTTTCACAAGTTGAGAAGCGTAATACAACGTTGTCACGCACAGCTTCTCTCTTCCTGTGAGTTCAAACCGAAGGCGAAAATGAACCGCGACCGCATGACTCGCCGGAAACGGGACGCACACACGTTTTTGTCGTTTTCTGTTTTTTTTTTTCTTGGGCATAATCAGTCAATAGTTCGGGAAAACATAGCACAAAAAAAAACAAATCGAGAAGAACGACTGAGACGAAGAAAACCACGAGAATTAAGAGGGGAGTTTTGCCTAATTCATCGTCTTGAAAATGCGATCCATTGTAACGCTACTTAATGTGAAAGAAATAACAGCCGGCCCAAAAATGAGGCTAAAACTTGCCAACCACCATCAATAAATCTTACTTATTACAAATCGAAAAAAATTGATAATGAAGCAGGCTAAAAAATGGCTGAAACTTGGCAGCACTCGTCAATAAATTGTACCGATTAGAAATAGAAACTCTAAAAATTCAGCAGAGCTTTGGCGCAAGTCATCGACTCGAAAATACGATAATTCAAAATGCGATTTCATGAAAAAAGAAAACAGGCACAGAAATAAGGCTAGAACTTGGCATCCCCATAAATAAATTGCACGCATTAAAAATAGCAAATTTGACGATTCACCGAGGAGTTTTTGCGTAAGTCATCGGCTCGAAAATACGATCTATCGTAACACAATTCATGAGAAAACGAGAACAGCAGGCCAACAAATGAGGGTAAAACTTGGCAAACAGCATCAATAAATTTTACAGACTAGAAATATAATTTTTTTTTTTATATTCGATGAAGAATTTCTCTTAATCCATCTATCCTAGCGCAATTTCATGAAAAAAGAGAGAAGAGCAGGCCTAAAAATTAGGCTGGAACTTGACAAAGAGCATCAATAAATTTTACGCATTAAAAATACAGTAGAAATATTTTAAAATTCGACGAAGAATTTTGCCTAATCCATCATCTTGAAAATACGATCTCTCCTAACGCAATTTCATGAAAAAAAGAGAACAGCAGGCCCAAAAAGTAGACTAAAATTTGGCACCCCCATCAATAAATTGTGCGCATCAGATAAATGAAATCTGGCAATTCGGCATTCTGCTCAATTCGTCGTCTTGAAAATACGAGCAATCAAAACGCACTTTCATGAAAAAAAGAGAACAAGCCCAAAAGTAAGGCTACCCCGGTTCAACCATCATCAATAAATCTAGCGCATTCAAAATATAAAAAATTCAGCTAAAAATACAGTAGAAAAAAAGACGTCAGCCAAAAAAACCGCATTTTTTCCTCTCAACTTCTCGTAATCCGGTCTAGAAAAAAAATACCAGCCTTGAAGAGACACAAGAATTGGTCAGCAGATTCAGTTCACATGTTTCCGTTTGTACAAAGACGACAGTGACGAAAGTTCAATAGGCCAACGCACCCCCGAGTTACACAATGGCCAACATCCTGAGGCACACCCACGTCCCCCTTAGCTGGTGATATAAAATAAAAAAAGCAATTCAGACGTTGACTCAAATGTAGACATTACTTCTTTTTCAATCGTTTAGGTTATAAACTTGTCAGGGGTTTCTCGTATATTCGTCGACTTCCTGATGTCTTCCTCAGTCTGCGAGAAAACATCAGAAACCCAATAAAGGCAGGTATAAAGACACAGGTTTTTTTTTTACCGGGTCGTATTTCCTCCAAACGCTCAACGACATCGACTTGAAAACAACATCTGTCTAAAAATTGGAAAACATGTTGTATGTTACACTGAAAAATTATGCAATCATCATCAATGAAGTCACTCTCTCCACATTAACTTGATATTTCTTTTTTTTNAACGTTGTCACGCACAGCTTCTCTCTTCCTGTGAGTTCAAACCGAAGGCGAAAATGAACCGCGACCGCATGACTCGCCGGAAACGGGACGCACACACGTTTTTGTCGTTTTCTGTTTTTTTTTTTCCTTGGGCATAATCAGTCAATAGTTCGGGAAAACATAGCACAAAAAAAAAACAAATCGCGAAGAACGACTGAGATGAGGAACACCACGAGAATTCCGCGAGGAGTTTTGTCTAATTCATCGTCTTGAAAATGCGATCCATTGTAACGCTACTTAATGAGAAAAAAATAACAGCAGGCCCAAAAATGAGGCTAAAACTTGCCAACCACCATCAATAAATCTTACTTATCACAAATTTAAAAAAAATCAATAATGAAGCAGGCTAAAAAATGTCTAAAACTTGGCAGCACTCGTCAATAAATTGCACCCATTAGAAATAGAAACTCTAAAAATTCAGCAGAGCTTTGGCGTAAGTCATCGACTCGAAAATACGATAATTCAAAATGCGATTTCATGAAAAAATAAAACAGGCACAGAAATAAGGCTAGAACTTGGCACCCCCATCAATAAATTGCACGCATTAAAAATAGCAAATTCGACGATTCACCGAGGAGTTTTTGCGTAAGTCATCGGCTCGAAAATACGATCTATCGTAACACAATTCATGAGAAAACGAGAACAGCAGGCCAAAAAGTGAGGGTAAAACTTGGCAAATAGCATCAATAAATTTTACAGACTAGAAATAGAAAAAATTTTTTATATTCGATGAAGAATTTCGCTTAATCCATCATCTCGAAAATACAATCTCTCCTAACGCAATTTCATGTAAAAAGAAAAAAAAAGAGAACAGCAGGCCAGAAAATGAGACTAAAATTTGGCATCCCATCAATAAATTGTACGCATCAGAAATATAAAATCTGGCAATTCGGCATTCTTCTCAATTCATCGTCTTGAAAATACGAGCAATCGAAACGCACTTTCATGAAGAAAAAAAGAGAACAAGCCAAAAAAGTGAGGCTACCCCGGTTCAACCACCATCAATAAATTTAACGCTTTCAAAATATAAAAAATTCAGCTAAAAATACAGTAGAAAAAAAGACGTCAGCCAAAAAAACCGCATTTTTTCCTCTCAACTTTTCGTAATCCGGTCTAGAAAAAAATACCAGCCTTAAAGAGACACAAGAATTGGTCAGCAGATTCAGTTCACATGTTTCCGTTTGTCCAAAGACGACAGTGACGAAAGTTCAATAGGCCAACGCACCCCCGAGTTACACAATGGCCAACATCCTGAGGCACACCCACGTCCCCCTTAGCTGGTGATATAAAATAAAAAAAGCAATTCAGACGTTGACTCAAATGTAGACATTACTTCTTTTTCAATCGTTTAGGTTATAAACTTGTCAGGGGTTTCTCGTATATTCGTCGACTTCCTGATGTCTTCCTCAGTCTGCGAGAAAACATCAGAAACCCAATAAAGGCAGGTATAAAGACACAGGTTTTTTTTTTACCGGGTCGTATTTCCTCCAAACGCTCAACGACATCGACTTGAAAACAACATCTGTCTAAAAATTGGAAAACATGTTGTATGTTACACTGAAAAATTATGCAATCATCATCAATGAAGTCACTCTCTCCACATTAACTTGATATTTCTTTTTTTTCAGGAAAACGAAAATCGAGGAAGGCCAGAGGTTTTCGTACGAATAATCTTAGAGAAGCGTATGTTCGGTTTCATTGATGCACTGCGAAAACAAACGTCGAACACGGAATAACATGATTTCAATTCAAATGTAACATTACAAGTAACGTCTCCAGTACAGTAATTCACTTCATGAAAATTATTTAGAGAAAAATGTCTACCACGAACCTCGTTGCGATTTACAACCTGAGTGGACAGTTCTCAATCGTCACCTTCAAATTTTGAATCCATCCTAGGAAAATGCTCTGAGTAATTACGATGTTACCAGCTCACAACATCGAATTAGCAAGGTCATATTAATTTTCTTTCGAATGAAAACAATCAATATGACTGCAGGTAGACACACTCTCAAACGATTTGCTCTGTACACGTTTTTCTTGGGTCCTATAAGAGCTTTCTACCCAGTAAATAGGGGTCCTTTCCACAACGAATTATTTTCTGGTCCCCTGAAATTTGTTGCAGTGAGTCCCATGTGTACCATGTAACTGAAAAAAGGATATTCCGTCGATTAAGTTGTCGAGTGCTTTGGCTAATGAACTTTTCTTTTATTTCAAGCGTATTTAAATTTTAAAAAGATATTTCATCCCGTAAAAGATATTCTTCATTAAAACGGTTCTAAATACGGGACTCGGGACAAGGGTTGTGAATTGCGCCACAATTATGCCCAATCGCAAGAAAAATCACAATGCTTCCCATTTCAATTTCTCATTGAAAAATCCCTGACCAGAAACTTGCGATTTTGATTCTTGTGCATTCTTTTTTTTTTTCGTACACGCAAATTTACTTGCGATTGGAGGACATGTAAAAAATCTAAAAAGTAACTCTGTTTGTAATTATTGTTGCTTGAGATAAAAAAAAGTTTAGCACCAAAAATTGAGTTGCAAGGATTGAATGGGTGAACAGTTCTCCACCTTTCATATACGAGGGTTCTAACAAAAGTTCTCGGAATAGAAATGAAAATGGCGCATAATCGAGCTGGAAAAAAAGCATTCTTTAGGGGAAATATATCTCTTGGCACACAAAAAATCAGCCCTGTGTGAAACTTTTTTTTCATTGTTTAGTAAAATTCACCCTGGCCGAGTTTTTCCCTCCACTCCAAAAATGAGGCGCCCTTCCTGCAGACTTTATTGTTGCAGCCCAGCTTTCCCTTCAGAATTCTTGAAATCAACGAGTCATTAATTGCAAGGGTTGCCTCCAGATCTTCCAAGGTAATTCCGCCGTTTTCATCAACAGCCGCCTCCTGTTGGCTGTGAACTCTGCCAGGGTGACTTTTGCAAAACATTAAAAAAAAAGTGTCCAACAGGGCTGATTCATTTCCGGTACCAAAGAATACGTTGTCCCTAAAGAATAATATTTTTTGAGCCCGATTATACGCCATTTTCATTTCTATTCCGAGAACTTTGGTTAGAACCCTCGTAGACGGGGGAGGTAGGAACAATCATGGCGGCGTCTAGGAATCCAGACTAGAGTCCCTTGGTGCCTGGACGTTTCCGTATAGTTTTTCAATCGCCGCTTGCTTCTACGCTGCTCCACTCAGGGTCAATTCACTTCCACTCCCTCCGCAATGTCATCAATGAGTGACTTCATGAAATGCGCATGTTTCTGTGATGGAATTTCATGCTGAAATTTGTCTGGGAAGAAAATATAATTATTTGAAACCTACCTCCACCTAAACCGTACTAATCATTTTAAAAAATGTCCTTACAATATTATTCACTATTAATGAAGTAATGATACAGTGGCATTTAGTTTCCAAGAAGAACTTCGGGGGAAAATAATTTGGCAAACAGTTCAAGGGTAATTTTCAAAATAATTTTCAGGTGAGGTTAGGTTTCAAATAAACAATACTGTATATTGCCTTCCCACAAAAGTTTTAGCATGATATTCCTACTCAGAAACATGCCCAATTCATGAAGTCCCTCATTAATGACAGTGGGAGAGGGAGTGGAAGTAAATTGCCCCTTAGCGGAGTGGCGTGGAAGCAAGTGGCGGTTTAAAAACCATGCTGAAGAAAAATTATAAAACTACATGCAAAATTCGAAAAAATCAAGCCCAATCGAAATCTAAATCATTCTAACTAATAAAATGTTAGCCCACTTGCAATCGCAATCATTGATGTGATTTCAAACATTTTATTAGTTGGAATGATTTCGACTTCGATTGGGCATAATTTTGTCGAAATTATCCTTGCAGCTTTGTAATTATTCCTCGACATTTCAGCATAGTTTTTAAATCGCCCCTTTGCTGATGTTCGAAATCACGTCAATGCTCATGATTGCAATCGGGCTGATATTTCATTAGTTGGAATGATTTCCATTTTGGGAAAAGGTTTTGTGACAAATATCGACTTTGATGACGCAAAAAAAAATATTGATTGCGTTCAACAACCCTGCTCGGGACCACCTTAATTAAGTAACTCACATTTTGCTGTCTCGAGGCACGATCTAATCAAATGCAACCCAAGTTTATTCGACTCAAAATTAGACGAAAACGTGATTAACATTATGGAGTAAATGCACTTTTGCGCAGGTTGAACACTTGAGGCACGTTAATAAGCATCATTAACCCTGACCCGCACCCAACAGCGTAAAACGGATGCTCAATTCACACGTCCCAAACCTTTTTAGATAATCCAGCCAACGAACCGATGCGCATACGTAAGACATTCCAGTCCCGAGTTTCACCTATAAATTAGCCTTCGGGTACTCTTCGGTACCAGCCACCAGTGGTTCTTGGCTACATATTTTTCTCTTCTTTCTTTTTTTTGCAAAGAAAAGAATGAATAATCTAGAGCCCCGTTTCAGAGTCCAGTCAACCGGAAACGGAGCCACCCGTCGTTCGTCCACGTCCTAAACCGTTAGTAACAGACAGGCCGTTGCTGGACAGTCGGAACCGCCGTTTTTATTCCACCAATTCATTACAGGAACACAAGTCACGTTTTAAATTGTAAAAAGAAAAACTCGATAAAAAAACTCCCAAGGAACTGATACACAACTCGTTGTGTAGAGAAAATTCTTCAAATTTAAATTAATAATTTTCAAAACATTTTGGAATGGCATTTTGCGGGAGATGTGCAATAAATACCGTCAAGCTTTTCTACAGCCACTTCAAAGACCTGCTTAATTCCTTATTCCTAAATGCAAAAATGTTTTGCATAAATTTCGTTTCGCATATGAAGAGCCTCTTATAAACATAGTGTCTTGAAAAATAAAATGGAACAAAAGTATACGTGGGAGAAATCAGAACTTCTTTCCATATCAACAAATAAATTCAAAGGAGTCTGTTTTTTTTAAACAAAGGAAAATTATTTATGAAAATAATGTATATTTGAAAGACAAGCAACGGTTTCACATTGAATCAAAGAATGTTCATCAGGTATATCATGCTGCGTATTTTCTTCAACACTGGACTCTCCAAACAGAAATTTTGTTCTTCTTTGATGAAGTTGGAATGCTGCACCAGTTACATTGTTTCTTGCAATTATCGAATAATGTATACACTGACCAGGCATAGAATCTCAGCCAAAAACTTGTTCTACTAATATTCCTTGCTTATAAATTTTATTTTAATATATTGCAAAAATCGGTTTTCCTCCGAGTGTATAAATGAAAATGATTTCTTAATACACTCACCCCGTGACTCAAGGAAGTCCTGAATCTGGTCTTCGTGCACAGACAAGACTTCACTACCACATCAAGAAGAGATTTCGAAAGGGTTCCTCTTTTATTACCTCTTTCCTGAGAGGCCAAGATCTCCCGAAACATCACGGAATTCAAACTTCTATTCACTCATGCAAGCACACCTTACTTTGGTTGAGATTTCGCATTTCCACTTGAAATCAATCACACATTCCTCACTTGGCACGAAAACGCGTCTGGAACTTTGATGAAAGATAATTTTCCTGGGGTATTCCCGGTCAATCATCAAGAACAATTAGCAATCTTGATTCTTCCCTAACAAAACTAAACTTTCCTTCGTACTTGCAGTACTGTACTGTACTAGGCGTCGCCATGTTTTACTGCTGATACATTCTACCCGTCAAACGTTCTTTTACTTTGACGTACCTTGTTCCACCGTTAATTTATTTTGGCTCAGGTCAAGTTCGATTGGGTTGTATAGTTCAACTTACTTTACAAAAATTTTCTCTGTACAGTATAGAGTTTGAATATTTGTTTTCATCCCTTAGGGTCGTCTCCCCATGTTAAAGGAGTTTCTACATCGAAATGATCTCTAAAACTATTTTGTATCTGGTCCCTCCTTTGAATTTCTTTGTTTGAGAGAGTCAACCTGTTTTTAATTGCATGGAAGAGAAAAGCATTTTACTGATCTGAAAAGAACTGTACAGCAGCTGCAAAAAAGATAGGGAAGGTTTGAAATGCTGCAAAGAAACTCAAAGGGAAAGTCCCAAATGCTGCATTGGTGTTGTTAGTTCGACATGCGATCAACTACCACTTTCAAAAGATCAAAGTTTTGGAAATTTTCCAATTTTTCCAAAATTTCCAACATTCAAATGGTTGAAGTCTTGTTGGATGGCTCGTGATTTAATTTACAGAGCAATAATTGGATAAGCAAATTAGTCAGAAAATGATCAGACTGAATCGGAGACACTTTCCCGAACATTCACGACATCACTGAAACTGGGAAGGTTTCGCCAACAAATTTTTTTACCAAACATTTTAAGTACATGTACTACACAATACTGTAATTAAAAACGTCAGCAATTAATATCCAGTTCTTCAAGGGAAAACATACCAAAAAAGCATTCTGATCATGGTAATTTCCTTGTCGTTCAGCAAAAACGTTGCCTATATTAAGACTCCAATACGGGAAAATACAACACAAATGAACAGGAATCAAGCTTCATGAGTACCAACCACTCCTTACTAACCAAAAAAATGCGGGCTCAACAGAATTTCATAAGGAGGTTCTCAACAATACTTTTTAATTATCCCTCGCACAGTAAATATTCCCTCTGGATGCTGACTTCATATAAAGCAACCCGAGTGGGAAAATACACGACGATAAAGTCACAGAAAAACTGCTGGTTAGCCGCATTTTCCACACTTAACAGCATCCCAACGCCATCAACGTCAGCAGCGATTTTCTCGAAATATTGATCCTCAAACGACCAATCCAACGGCTTAAATGCAATATGCACACGAAACTTATCAGATGAAGGGGCAAGAGGAGGGCAGTCAATTGCGCTGAAGTTACCACTTCTTCGGGATCATACGAAAAAGAGCGAAAAAAATAGCCGATTCCATTCCATCTTTTAAACGTGTAGCACAAGTAAAAAAGAAGACACTTCAACCTCAGCGCGGCTTTGGACGACTCCGACCGACTGACGCCACATACTCGCTCACTGAGAGTGTGTCGGAGATGGAATAAATGTTCTCGGAACGGCGCCTCACGCTAAAAAAAAAAAAAAAAAAAAAGGACGCCTATTCACCTTCCCGCATCTGTGCAGAAAAGCACCGCCTGTTCTAACACCTGCGAATCTCCCAAGGGAGACGAAAGACACATATTCAGCAGACGCTGCTTGCACAATCATGTACCAATATCCTGTTCGTCACGGTTCGCCTCGGCCACCAAAATCAGACCAGAAGCCTCAAAAATTGAAAATTCGAAAAACAACAAGGCGGGTAAATTTAACGCGAGGATGCGTGATACTCACTGAACTTGATTAAGCCAGAAAGGTCCATCCGAAGAATCACAAACCTTGATTCAAGAATTGAGTTTGCTTTGCTCAAGGCTAATTTTCGAGATCACTTGAATTCAACACTGATCAACTTCAAACTCACAATTTTAAACTGAAAACTACGAATAAATAAGCAGTCATTCAGGTTTATCATGGGACTTTGACGAGCTGCTGAAACGAATTATTAAATTTACAATGCAACCTCTAGAGCAAAAGCATTTCAAAATCCGAAAAATCTACATTAACAGAACGCATTCAGGAATTGATTATTTCCTTTACGCGGGGATCCACTGTATTTCACTGTCAAGAATCTTGTAAATTTCGTCATACTTCTCGGAGCTTTCAAGTTTGATCAAGCAACGCGCAAAATAATTCACAACATCCCGGGTTATCAACCAGTTTCAGCACAAAAGGCCCGGCATCATAGATTCCCAAGTTGAGCTCTTATATGCAAGTCCCCGTAAATCTCGTCAAATAAGCCCATAAATATTTGGTCGTCGCTATCGAACGCCCAGCGTGCGACCAGCTTCACTTGCCCACCGATCAACGCGCCATTGATCATCGCAACACGATCCCTCGGGTTCTCACGACGCAAGCACAAAACACGGGTCACAAAAACGATAAAGCTCTTTAGTTCGGGACAATAGGGGAGGAGGAAAAGGATCATCGACCTGGGAAGAAAAATAGGAAGCCCCATTTTCGAACAAGGAACACATCAGCTGTGACCGCATCTCCTCGACACCTTCTCAACGCAGTCACTCACTCGCCTGCTCCCAACCAAAAAATCCCGAATCTTGAGAAGAATGGAATCAGACGACCGTAAACACAATGCTGGAGGAAAAATACAAAACGACCGTTTCTCTCCCCTTGTCCTAAATCGCCACAAGATCCAAGCATCGTTACTTGAATCTCTGTTCTGAAAATGCTGAGAGAGGAAGTTAAGACACCCGGGAGAGAAATTGTAGAAAAAATGTTTTGCGTCACATCACGACATCCGGAATGCGAAGAAAGAATAATGCTTACCGTCTGGGCCAAGCCCTTTTCCATCCCTGACTCATATAATCTACACAGACCAAGAGCCGATCCCACCATTTCACGCGTGTCTCCAGCTCTCATTCAGCTTTGGAAACATTGTAGATCCGAATACTTCGACAGACTTCAGAAAATCTACGGCTATCTTCACGATTCTCTCTAAATTTCCTCCAGAGTGAAGACCTTGAATGTAGAAACGATTCTAGTCCCTCCGTCACAGAACTAATAGATGATGGAAATGAAAAAGTCAAATATTTGTTGGGCGAAAACGTTTTAATCTCTTCCTTGCCGAAATGATCCTCACTGCGCACTCGAGTACAGTTCAGTCAAACACAAAGACCTGGCGCACATCTACGAGACAAATGGAGCATGGAACTACGCCCAACAACTACCTTCATTGCCAATCCTAAGTTACGTGATTTACTAAGCTAGTGACGAGAGTTGAACTTCGTGCAGGAAACTCTGGGAAAAATACATGTAACTATTTCAGATTGTAGATTACTACCACATGGCAAGAACAACTAAGCAATGGTTACACCCTGCATGGTTAAGCTAACGCGTTGGTGACTACAATAGTCTTGTTCCACAATCGGCTACAGGAAGGTTTTCCCAAAAGAGTGCGATTAAAGCAAACACTCACCGAAGAATACAGTACAGCCCAGTTTAGTACGCTAAGTTCAACAAGATGGAAGAGGCCCCAGAAACAAACAGAAAAACGCAGCGGAATTTCCACCAAGCAACTTGGGAGAGCTGACTATTACCAGCTACCATACATTAGACTCCCGACAGTGCAAAGGTTCACGCAACTGCAATGTGAAACATCTTAACTCTGAATCAGTAGGTGGTATCAAACAAAGACTCAAATAATGTATGACTTTCAGCTGAGTGAACCAATTGCATGGATGAAGCGTAATCAAGACAGATCCCCACACAGCAGTTGATCATAGAAAGACCCAAATGGGAGACAAATGTCAGGGGAAGAGAAATGGTTGAGACAAGAAATGCAGAACTACAGCTACCAGTAATGAATGCTAAAAAGCAGCAACTCACCAAAACCAGCGAACACTAGCTCCACTTGAGTGGAATTGCATCACACACACACAAGCTGGGATGTGAAACTACCGGCTATGGAACTACGTATGAGTCCACACAACGTAAATCAACACTGAATCAAGTTCTTCAAACGCTTTCTTGCTTCACACAATGAAGTTCTTGCGGCATTCACATGGTCGGCAGTCAAACTAATTGATGTAGCTCCCACTACAGCACAAAACATCGTCTCACTTTAAGAATCAGCCTGAAAAATGGATTACGGCATGAACAGTGAATGAATCATGGGTTGAACGCCCAATGCACCGACCAAACACGAAAGTTCCACCAAACAATTCATATCTCGAACAACACTTCCTACAGTCAGACGCAGTCTGGTTTCAGACTCGGTGGCAAGAAATATTGAATTTTCCGTTCAAGTCACATCTCATCATCATCTGATCAAGCTCCAATTCGACGTCATATCCTACATCTCACTAGAAATCCGAAGAAAGTAGGGATAACTACGATCTGCACAACACCCGAGGGAAGCACATGTGAAATGGAGATTAACCCAACTTCTGAGACGACTTCCCACATCCGTTACGGGTGCACCATAGCCTCAGGGGCGATTTTGAATGCCGTCGCGGGTTTGAGCGCCGCTTCCTTTGGCGCTGATGGATTGAGGGGCTATCCTCTTCCAACCCGCTCCATCCGTCTATGTAGGTTATGAGTGACTTCAAAAAATCTCAGTATTTATGTGTACACTATTGCTGTTTGACGAAGGATGTCAATTTAAAATGATCTTCAATTTTATTTATACTTCCAGGCATGGTAGACTTTTTGAAGGACATTTAGAATTTACTACACCATTTGAATCTTGAGAGTGTTTTTTTTTTTCTGCAGCTGAATTTTCTTGAAGCCCTCAAAATGTGTATTAAAGTTTCAAAATTTAGATGGATTGGTGAAAAAAGTAACATCAAGTGTTAAAGTTTGTTTTGAATTCTATTTCTATTTCAAGGCATGGTAGAATTTGTGAAGAAAATATAAGTTATTACAATATTTAAATTTTGAAACAGCTTTTGAAATTCTGTGGCAGCATTTACTTGTAAATGTAAAAATGCATATCAGAGTTTCAAATTTTTTATGAATGGTTAAAAAAAAGTGGCTAGAAATGTCAGTTTTAAATTTATTTTTCAATTTTCTAGAAGTCTACTACTCTTGTATATAAATAAAATTAAAAAATAATTTTTTATTGACACAAATATAGCCACTTGTTTTCCACCCATTCGTATGAACCTGGAACTTTTGGTATAAATGTCCAGTTTCTCAGGTAAATTCAGACACAAAAACGCATAAAACAGTTTTAAATTTTAAATAGCAGATTCTAAACTTCTTTTACAAAGTCTACCATGCATCAATTAAATTGAAAAATATATATATTTTAGTGACATTTCTATACAGCCTTTGTTTTCCCCTGGTTTGTATGCATTTTAAACTTTTCACATACATGTTGAACTTCTTTGGCAAATGTACCCACAAATATGCAAAAAAAATTTATGTAAATAACAGGTTCTGATTTCCTTCATGTATTCTACGATGTCTTTAAACATAATTGAAAAAAGAAATTTTAGTAAGTGTAGAACAAAATTCAATTCTAAATTTTTGAAAAACATATGGTGAGTTCAAAGTGGTTGTGCCAACTGTAGTGCATCACACATTGGAAAACATTCTCAAAATTGTGCCATAATAAATATAGGCAATAATCTGAATTCCACCCCAAATTAAATTGAGAATCATAAAAATAATGTTAGTATATTCTTTCCATTATTAATTTATTCAGTCATACAATAGGAGTTATAGGACTCATTATTTTTTATGTTGGTTTTGAGTTTTCATTAATAGGACTCTATGCATGCAGTTTTGGAATACAGCACTATGGCTGTTATATTGTTTATACAAAACACTACAGCTTCATATACAATATAGCTCACTTATTGTCCGGTGAGCCATTAAATGATCAAAAAAATTATTTTCAGCATGTGGAATAATATCAATCAAATTTATAAACAGTCAAAAATCTTCTGAATTATATGACAATTGGTTTTTCCTCGAAGTTATTGTGATCATTTTCACGCCAAAATGCTTCAGATTGGACTTTATGAAGTCACTCAATAGCAGGTTTTGGTGGGGGGATCCTGTTGGCTCTGAAAGGGAACAGCCCTGTGAGCAGCTGGTGCCCAAGTGGAGGAGTGGCGCCCAAAGAACAGCTCCCCGAGGTTGAGGGTCACGCCATCATTGCTGGAGAAGCGGGTCGTCTATTCTTCATGTAGGCGACCATGTTTTCCGATCTCGATGCATCCTCACTGTGCAAGAGCAAAAGGTGGTATGACAGAGCTTTGCTTATCATGCATTGCCAAGATTGCCTGCGGGATTTTCTAACGATACAAAGCTCAAATAAGCTGAAAATTCCAAAAACGACCTTGCTCATTATTTCATGATTATCAATTGATCAAGGATTTCACAAAATGGAAACCAAAAAACTGATCTTGTTCAATCACTTTGTAATACATGTCTGGTACTCCTGGAATTTATCAAATACCATATACTGTGCTGTACTGTATTCAGATGAACTGTATGTCAATTTTATACATCCGTTATTGCACATGCTGGACTGATCATTAAAAACTCTGAATCTCAGAGAAGTCCAGAATATACAGTAAAAACATTTTTCCGCACAAGTTGCGCTATCTCAAGTATAGCGTAACTCAAGTATGTACATGCACATCTCAAGTATATACATGCACATCTCAAGTACAAAATAGCATTCTCAAACTTTCCTTGGAATTTTCCTCACATGAAAGAATTTAAAATGTCCATTCTTGGCTAGATAAAATCACCGATTCTTTCCTCAAGCGAAATCTTACAACAGTAAAATGTCATCTGTAATCGTGTTCGCAGGCAAATTCCAACTTTTTGTCTCACATATATGCTGCACTTGAGGACTTCAAATTTAAGTCCTTTTGCGGTGTTTCAGACCTGCCGATTCCTAAGTAAAGTACATGTAAATAAACAATTCCACTTAAAAAATATTTTGACTCAGAGAAACGCATCGTTTTCGATGGGCCTTTCCCAACCTCATTTGCACACACATTTTCCTTGAGAAAAAATTAAACAACCTATTCTGGAACCCTTGACAAAATTTGTTGTAATCTCAACAGCTCTTCTGCATGTCAAGTTATGTTCCCAAGATGAAGAAAATGTGTCATTGAAAGCTCCATTTAAAATAACTGTTGTCCAACTCCTTGGTTTTAATAAAGGTCTAAGTGGATTTCCTAAGACTTTTTGCCACCTGAAGACAACTGGTTGATCCAGAATGAAACTCAGGCGGATTCGTTCTGTAAAATAGGTTTATTGGGGCAACTCACAGACTGTGCAATACTGGTACTCAAACACAGTGGTACTTCAGCATGCAATAAGACAGCTGGGGGTACCATTGCTGGAGGGAGACAATGGTCTTACCCTGTCAATGGCTTGATCAAATGCAAATGTCTGTATGGGGCTGAACACATGCCTTATTACCATCAGACATCTTGCCATTCCTTTTCATTAGCAGTAGCAGACAACAATCAAAGCAGTCATGTGTTTCCCTACTTTCCCATTCTCTATGACTTGTTGCATTGATAAAGTCACATGCTGTGCCAAGTTATTGCAACAATCTTCCAAACAAGGTCAGATCTGGGTCTGACCAGCCTTGCCTAACCCTTGGGTGGCTAAGTTGGACTTTTTTGCGAAATTTTGTGCCTCCTCAAGTCAAATTTTTAAAAATGCAGTCCAGGGAGTGGATGGCAAAGTCGGGAAAAATCCTGGCAATTTTTTTTTTTGCTCTGCGCAGAAAGTTGTTGCTGAAAAATAAAAAAAATGTATCCTCAAAGCTGAGGCATTTTTTTCTGCCCTGAAGGTGTCTTGGTCCTTCCTGATTTTCCTAATCCTCTTTCCTCTTCAGTGTAGAAACAGCTTGATACTTTCATTCAAAAACACTTGCAGTGTTCCTTGAAAAGGCATTTGTGAGACAGGAGGTTATAGCCATAAGAAGCAGCACTGAAGAAGATTTTAGAAGCATGGAAAAAGAAGAGCTGAAAGAAATAAGCTGAGGTGGAACAAATTTTTGGAATGGTTCCTTGAAGTTGCTGGATTCAGGATCTTATCAAAATAATTCCCGCAGTTTTATGAATAGACACAAATTTTAAAGGGTTTTGTGGCTTTAATTTTTGGCTGTAAGGCAATGCTGCTAGTTTGGAGGTCAATCAGAAAAAGTCTGACTTTGGAAAATTCAAGAGACCCAATTCCCCCGGATTTTCTCCAACTTTGCCTCACCCAACTTGGCTGGGGTTTTGTGACCTCCAGAAAAATGAAAATGCAACAGCATACCAGAAAAGTCCAACTCAGCCTCGGGATGGGAAAGAACCCTTTGCTACAGAAGGGTTAATCTCAGACCTCAAAGTCTATAAAGCAATCTTCATTCCTCTACAGTATATGCATTCTCATTGCTCACTGCTTGTTTGTTGCTGGAAGTCAAAGTATGCTGTTGTTCTATCTTTGTGGAATATGATTAACAAGTACATTCTCATTTAAGAAACTGTTGAAGAGTATTCACTTGACAAAAACTGGCAATGAGGAATATAAATCTCCTCATCAAATAAGCTTGTCAGACTTAAATTAATCATACAATACAATGGTAGAGTATTGAAATATAGGGACTCAAGAGATGTCTTGAAACACCTGTATTTCCAAAGATACAATTGAAGTCTGATAACATTGCAAGCATATGAAATAGCAGGTACTCACAGACAACATTGCAAACACTGGGCAGCCAGAAGAAAGGTAAATCAAGGATGCACAAGTCCAAACTCCCAACAGTTTGCCAGCAGAGCAACCTTTCTGCTGCTGGTGGTTACTCTCCTCCCTTTAAAAAATAGTTGGCAGCTAGATCACCAGACAGCACAAGGCAGAGGCACTGTGCTGTATTGGTAGGACAGCATTCTGCCTCCTGAGTCCTGACAGAAAGCCCACATGGTGGGATGCATTGTTTTGCAGTACAAAGCAACTTTTAGACCCCAGAGGGATAACTTTTGCAGAGCAAAAACCTGGGAAAAAAAGGATATAGCCAGGGGCAACTTTGTTGCACCTGGCTCACTAGTCTACCAGGGTTATACTGGCCTATATATAAGGGCTGTGCATTAGGCACAGAAATTGCAGTCTCATTCCAATCTTGTCCAGTCTGTCTTTAGTACTGTAGTCACATTCTAGTCTTTGTTCTTGTCTCAAATCAGTCTATCCTGCAGTCTTGCTGTTGCTCCAGTCTCAGTTTAATTATCAGTCTGATTCCTGCATTATTCTCTGGGACCTCTTTTCGGCTGGGAAAAAATGACAAAGGTGAATGGAAATAAAATGCTGGCATTCAGCCCTTAGGCAGCTTGATCCTCCTTAGTGGAGTCCCACAAACCTCAGGTTTAATAACAGAAATGAACAGGAGAGGTCAGGCACAGATGCATCAATCCAGAACCCTGACAGAACCTCAAACTTTCTTCCAATCTAACAGAACCCACAGACTCAAAAATACAGTCAACAATCACACACATCAGGTCCTGAATGCTGCTAGTTTGGAGGTCAATCAGAAAAAGTCTGACTTTGGAAAATTCAAGAGACCCAATTCCCCCGGATTTTCTCCAACTTTGCCTCACCCAACTTGGCTGGGGTTTTGTGACCTCCAGAAAAATTTAAATGCAACAGCATACCAGAAAAGTCCAACTCAGCCTCGGGATGGGAAAGAACCCTTTGCCACAGAAGGGTTAATCTCAGACCTCAAAGTCTATAAAGCAATCTTCATTCCTCTATATGCATTCTCATTGCTCACTGTTTGTTTGTTGCTGGAAGTCAAAGTATGCTGTTGTTCTATCTTTGTGGAATATAAATAACAAGTACATTCTCATTTAAGAAACTGTTGAAGAGTATTCACTTGAAAAAAACTGACACTGAGGAATATAAAACTCCTCATCAAATGAACTTGTCAGACTTAAATTAATCATTCAATAGAAGGGTAGAGTATTGAAATGTATGGACTCAAGAGATGTCTTGAAACAGCTGTATTTTCAAAGATCTAATTGAAGTCTGATAACATTGCAAGCATCTGAAATGGCAGGTACTCACAGACAACATTGCACATTGCAAACACTCATGCGCTAGCTGAGTGGGCAGCCAGAAGAAAGGTTAATCAAGGATGCACAGGTCCAAACTCCCAACAGTTTGCCAGCAGAGCAACCTTTCTGCTGCTGGTGGTTACTCTCCTCCCTTTAAAAAATAGTTGGCAGCTAGATCAGCAGACAGCACTAGGCAGCGGCACTGTGCTGTATTGGCAGGACAGCATTCTGCCTCCTGACAAGAAGCTCACATGGTGGAACGCATTGCATTGCAGTACAAAGCAACTTTCAGACCCCAGAGGGATAACTTTTGCAGAGCAAAAACCTGTGGAAAAAAGGATTTAGCCAGTGGCAACTTTGTTTCACCTGGCTCACTACCAGGATTATACTGGCCTATATATAAGGGCTGTGCAATAGGTACAGAAATTGCAGTCTTATTCCAATCTTGTCCAGTCTGTCTTTAGTACTGTAGTCACATTCTAGTCTTTGGTCTTGTCTCAAATCAGTCTATCCTGCAGTCTTGCTGTTGCTCCAGTTTCAGTTTAATTATCAGTCTGATTCCTGCATTATTCTCTGGGACCTCTTTTCGGCTGGGAAAAAATGACAAAGGTGAATGGAAATAAAATGCTGGCACTCAGCCCTTAGGCAGCTTGATCCTCCTTAGTGGAGTCCCACAAACCTCAGGTTTAATAACAGAATATGAACAGGAGAGGTCAGGCACAGATGCATCAATCCAGAACCCTGACAGAACCTCAAACTTTCTTCCAATCTAACAGAACCCACAGACTCAAAAATACAGTCAACAATCACACACATCAGGTCCTGAGAAAATATCAGGTCCTTCCTCAGGAGGACTTCACTTGAAGCTCTTGCTGGCCAGTCTTTTCCTCTGGCTTTCCTTTCCTGATCTGGTTTGTCACTACTGTAGTTTGCTGCATTGAGGCAAACTGGCCATGTAGAGATGATTATGCTGCACAAACACATATCACACATCTGATGCCTTGTGCCTGGGTCACACCCCAGTGAATTCCTTTGCCTGCATGGCACCATCTGTCATGAACCAACAAACCCCCCCCCTCTTTGGTCACTGTGGGTCAACTGGTTGGTAGTGGCCAAAGGACTACTTCAAATTTCATTGGAGCACATTTATTCTAGGTGAAGTCTCCTTCTTTTGAAATTTTCTGATGCAAACCTGACAAGAAATCCGTCCCTTTTTTTACAGTCCACAATCACAGTTCTGGAAGAGGAATGACTTGTGAACTCACTATTTGAATAATATGAGCAGTGCCTATTGATTGACATTTTACTTTTCAAATTGTGAGTGTACCTTCTATGTGTTCCTGAATAAGTGGTTCCTTTATTTCAGGGATGCCTTTAGTCAAGAATTTCATTGCATGGGATTATTGTCAAGTTTTTCAAACCCCATTCAGTCAAAAATCCTCTCAAAATGTTTTGAATCAGGTATGAGTTTCCTACTATGAGTTCATGCATCCACTTTTCCCACTCTCTTTCAATTGTTGCTCTCAATCTTTTCAGGTTTCTAGCAATTCAATTTTTCCACAATAGGATTTTGATCAGGTGTACCATCTTACACTGCCTAATCCTCAATTTCAGTTGCTTATCTTCAACCGATCAATTGATCCCTTGAAGATATTCCTTATATTTGTGTAGAATGACATGGCAGATGAAATTCCTTGGCCTTCTGGGTTGGTTTGAAAAATGCTATACTGAAAATGTTGTCAGTTTTTTCAAGTCTCTCAAAAAGGTTTCAAACAAATTTGAAGTACTGAATTTTAGCTACTGGTCAGAATATTTAAAATATTTTCCAGTGAATCAAGGTAGCTCAAGTAGCTTGAAAGACTCCTGAGCTACAGTACTTTAATTTCAAATTGCTGACACAGCATTTATGGAATTTCTGCGAAAATAATCTCAACTGAAATGCTTCCACTTCTTGACAGAAGAAAAGGCCCTGTGTACCTGTTCACTGGTACAGGGAGCGATTCAAAGTTATAGTTTATGTTTCCAGATTAATTGATGAAATTCTTTCCTCATGCGATGAAAAACTGAATTTAGCAGTAAAAAAAAAAAAACCTCATGACTGTCCCCAATTGTTTTTTTTGTGTGTTTTTTCTCTTCAGAAAAAAACATACCACAATATTATTCAAGTAGAGGGGATTAGCATGAAAAAAAATAACCTGAATGTGATGATATATTTTTATATGCCGGAAAAAGAAATTCTTTGAAATGCAATATATTTTGCTGGAAAAAAACTCAGCTATCACTGGTGTCATCCGAATATTTTTCTTCAGAAATGCACCCAAAGCCGAAACACATGCAAAATTCAATTCTTGGGGAGATTTATTGATGCTCCAAAGTGAATGCTTTTCTCCCTTCTCCTTGTATATTTGAAACCTTTTTGTATTTGTGAATATCCCAGAAGCAATCAATAGGGAAACGTAGAAAAGATACGCCACTCCTGCTGGTTGCGTAGTCGTAAATAATATTTACTCACTGGCTCAAAGGTTGGTTCTTCAAAATTCGGAAACTTATAAATAAGGCAGTTATTACAGAGAAGCCGGAGATTTTATGACTTCAAAAGCCTTGTTTCTAAATTTAGATGAATGAATTTATTTCTACAACAAGTGACATTTTACTGTTAAAATTGTGAGTGTACCTCCTATGTGTTCCTGAATAAGTGGTTCCTGCATTTCAGGGATGCCTCTAGTCAAGAATTTCATTGCATGGGATTATTGTCAACTTTTTCAAACCCCATTCAGTCCACAATCCTCTCAAAATGTTTTGAATCAGGTATGAGTTTCCTACTATGAGTTCATGCATCCACTTTTCCCACTCTCTTTCAATTGTTGCTCTCAATCTTTTCAGGTTTCTAGCAATTCAATTTTAAAAACTAGGATTTTGATCAGGTGTACCATCCCACACTGCATAATCCTCAATTTCAGTTGCTTATCTTCAACAGATCAATTCGTCCCTCAAAGAATTCCTTATATTTGTGTAGAATGACATGGCAGATGAAGGAATTACCTGGCCTTCTGGGTTGGTTTGAAAAATGCTACACTGAATATGTTCTCCGTTTTTTTTAAGTCTCGCAAAAAGGTTTCAAACAAATTTGAAATACAAAATTTTAGCTACTGGTCAGAATATTTAAAATATTTTCCAGTGAATCAAGGTAGCTCAAGTAGCTTGAAAGACCCCTGAGCTACTTTAATTTCAAATTGCTGATACACAGCATTTATGAATTTCTGCAAAAATAATCTCGACTGAAATTCTTCCACTTCTTGACGAAACAAAAGACCCTGTGTACCTGTTCACTGGTACAGGGAGCGATTCAAAGTTATAGTTTATGTTTCCAGATTAATTGATGAAATTCTTTCCTCATGCAATGAAAAACTGGATTTAGCAGTCGAAAAAAAAACCTCATGACTGTCCCCAATTGTTTCTTTGTGTGCTTTTTTCTCTTCAGAAAAAAACATACCACAATATTATTCAAGTAGAGGGGATTAGCATGAAAAAAATAACCTGAATGTATTTTATATATTTTTATATGCCGGAAAAAGAAATTCTTTGAAATGCAATATATTTTGCTGAAAAAAAAACTCAGCTCTCACTGGTGTCATCCGAATATTTTTCTTCAGAAATGCACCCGAAGCCGAAACACATGCAAAATTCAATTCTTGGGGAGATTCATTGATGCTCCAAAGTGAATGCTTTTCTCCCTTTGTATATTTGAAACCTTTTTGTATTTGTGAATATCCCAGGAGCAATCAATAGTGAAACGTGGAAAAGATACGCCACTCCTGCTGGTTGCGTAGTCGTAAATAATATTTACTCACTGGCTCAAAGGTTGGTTCTTCAAAATTCGGAAACTTATAAATAAGGCAGTTATTACAGAGAAGCCGGAGATTTTTTCCGGATATACCACCTGTTGTTGGCTGGGCATCGTTGACCCCGAAGCAGTCGTTCATCTTCTTTGATGAAGTAAGGAACCGTTTGACATCCGCTCTCCATCACAGAAAGGACCCAGCATGTTTTTTTTTTTCGGGCATTTAATTCCGTACTTCCGGTCAGCTGTCGCAAGAAAGCGACTGGTTCTTTCTTGAGTGGGACATGAGGCAAATGACAAACTCCTTCACAGCATTTTGTCGGCCATCGGCAATTTTTTAAACGTCCAAAAGAACCGATTTAGAAATCGAGGCTGGACTGAAATTTATTGCTGAATGCAATCAGATGTAAAGCTTGGGTCAGGAGATTTCTTCATGCTGTCTTGCATCAGATGAATTGAGTTACTGTACAGTGCATCCAACTTAATTTGAAGACTTCGGGCCCCTAATTTTAAAACTATGGCCCCGTTTCGCAGAACTAAATTTCCTTATAATTGTGTCATATTTTGTGCAAGATGGTCAATGTTCAAATGCAGCTAAATCTGAATACCAACCACTCCCAGGGGCCTGATAAAAATAAATTCTTTAAAAAACAACCATTGTATTGAGAATCATGGCTTTGAACAAAGTTCTGATTGGAAGTTTGTGGGAAGTGGGTAACAAATACTGTAAAGGGATTTAAAAAAGTACTGTAGTTCAAGACCTGGCATACTATCTAATTGTATCTCAGAAGAAATTGAGTGGAAAAGTCAGAATTAAAAATTATATTACTTTTCTTCCATGAATTGTGCCTTTCTACTGAAGTGTCATTTGTCTTAACCCTTTTGCAGCAAAGTCAGGATATGTTTGCACAATTATGTCCCCATTGAGGGCTGCAAATAAAAATAAAAGATTTGTGAACTGAGGCCTAAGTCAGGAAAAAGTCCAATATTTTTTTATAGTTCTGCAGAAAATTTTGGCTAAAACATTGTCTCCCTGGAATGTTAATCCTATGCTGGGAATGCATGAAAAAAATGTGAATTTGTCATGCATTCCCAGCAAACATTGGGGATTTCTTGACACAATGAGATTTTCTGCACCCCAATTTTTCCCAACTCAGGCCTTGGCAACCTTGGGGGCATTTCAGTGACCTTTGGCCAAACTGAAATGCCACTCCTCCCAAAAAATCCTGACTTTGCCACAAAACAGCCAGGAACCCTCTGCCATTCCAAGGGTTAAATTATAAAATGAAACAAAACTACATGTAGGGGGACCACTGTACTTCCTTCTGAAGCTTCTTCATTTATACCTGTTTGTTCTTTCAAATAAAGGAGAATTATTTTAAACACACTTCTTTGTTTGAAAGGAAGACATGGATGCCAAAATGGAGCTAAAAATTCCCCAGAAATTTGTTATGCTGTGTATATCTTTTTGAACAGTAAATTTTCTCAACAGAAAGTTTTGCTTCTTTGAAGAAGGTGGGATGCAGCACAATTTCATTTTTTCCATTTTCAGCCATTTGTCAAATAATCCTT